>ML662346.1:1086572-1238848 GCA_007570785.1 Antilocapra americana | reverse complement strand
TGTAGAATATCCTTCAGTTTGAGTTAGTCCTAATGGTTTGTTATGATTATATTCAGATCTTCCTTCATCAGCAGGAATTGGGCAGAAATGATATTGTATTCTCACTGTATCCTGTTAGGTAAAACATTATTTTAATTTGTCCCATATTAGTGATGTTAACTTGATTAAGCTGCTGTCTGTCAGGCTACTCCATGGTAAAATTGCTTTTTCTCATCTTTCTTATTAATGGTGTTTCTGGGCAGGTAGTAGGAGTACTTTGAGACTCTAAAAATATCTTGTTCCTCATCAACCTCTTTTTTTCAACTTGAAGTATAGTACAATTTTAATTTGCAGTATTGTGTTAGTTTCTGGTGTGCAGTAAAGTGATTCAGTTATAAATATATTTTTTCAAATTATTTTCTACTATAGGTTATTTTAAGATATTGAAGGTAGTGTCCTGTACTGTGAAGTAAATCCTTGTTGCTTATCTATCTTATGTAGTTTATATCTGTTAATCCCATATTCCTAATTTATCTCTCCTCCCCTTTATTTCCTCTTTGGTAATCATAAGTTTGCTCTCTGTGTCTGTTAGTCTAATTCTGTATAATTTTTAGATTCCACGTATAAGTCTTTCTCTGACTCCCTTTGCTTAGTATGGTCATCTCTAGGTCCATCCACGTTGCTGCAAATGGCAATATTTTATTCTTTTTTATTGCAAAATAAGATTCTATTGTATATATATGCCACATCTTCTTTAAGCCAATTGTCTGTTAATGGGCACTTGGATTGTTCCCATGTCTTGGCTATTGTAGATAGTGCTGCTGTGGACAGTGAGTTGCATGTATGTTTTCAAATTACAGTTTTCATCTTTTCTGGTTATATGCCCTGTAGTGGGATTGCTGGATCATTTTTGTTCAGTCACTAAGTCATGTCTGACTCTTTGTGGCCTCATGGACTGAAGCATGCCAGGCTTCCTTGTCCTTCACTGTCTCCCAGAGCTTGCTCAAACTCATGTCCATCAAGTCAGTGATGCCATCCAACCATCTCATCCTCTGTCATCCCCTTCTCCTCCTGCATTCAGTCTTTCCCAGCATCAGGGTCTTTTCTAATGAGTCGGCTCTTTGCATCAAGTGGTTGAAGTATTGGAGCTTCAGCTTCAGCATCAGTCCTTCCAGTAAATATTCATATCAGTGTTCTATTTTTAGTTTTTTAAGAAACCTCCATATTGTTCTCCAAAGTCGCTGTACCAATTTATATTTCCACCAACAATGTAGGAGTGTTCCCTTCTCTCCACACCCTCTCCAGCATTTATTATTTGTAGATTTTTTTTTTAGACTAGCCATTCTGACCAGTGTGAAATGATGCCTTTCTGTGATTTTCATTTGCATTTCTTATGATTAGGACTCATCACATTTTAAAATATTTTATTTATTTGTGTTGGTATGGAGTCATAGGTTCCAGTGTTGTCCAAAGAGTTAAAATCTGTTATATATTTTGATGCCAAATGTTCCCAGATTTGGTCAGTAGGAGCCCATCCATGTTGGTTTCTAAGTGTTTTGACATGTCGCCATCATTCTTCCTTACATTTTGAAATCATCTTGAATTGTTTCTAGAACCAAGATATTATACTTTCTCTGCTAGTCATCCTGGTTTCTTTTAGTGGAGAATTGTTTCTAGAACCAAAATCTGTATGCTGTGTGTTCATTGCTATCAGAATATTGCTGTTCCTGGGCCCTGTCAGTGAGCAGAGCTAGAAAATATATGTGTGTGTGTATAACACACATGTAAGAATTTACATCTTTATTTCATTATGTTGAAAACCATGAGTTCCTTTCAATACCTCAAATTCTGATACAACACCATAGAGTTCATTCTAGCTTCCTTCCTTTCTATGTTTTCACCCCTGAATCTCTAATAGTAGGAAATGTGTCTCCTCGGGGAATTCAGCCCAGCTGTTAAGACTTGGTGCTTTCACTGCTGAGGACCTGAGCTTGATCCTTTGTTGGGGAACTGAGACCCCACAAGCTATGTGGCAAGGCGAAAAAGAAATCTGTCTTCTGTTACTTGGCCAGTGCCATATGCAGCCTGTATCTGGTTGATGCACCCTGCCCTCTCCCTCCCTGGAAGCTGGCCTCCAGCCATACGGTCTGACTGTGGCTGCTCTTCGCCTGCATGAATGCTGTCCTCATTTTGTTTGGAATTCAACTTGCCATGTCAGGCCGCCCCTTGATATTGCTTCCCTGCAGTAACACCTTCTTTATCCTCTGAAGCCCCATAAAGGGCCTTCTTCATACCCTGCCCCCTGCCCTCACCTGAGGACACCTACTTTGCTTGGCCCTACTTAGAGCTTTCCGACCAGACTGTTCAGGAGGCGGAAGGACATGAGCTTTATTTTGACTGTTCAGTTGTCACTTCTTTTTTCTCACAAACTAAATTGTTAATTATTACTCCCTTTCTATTGGATGTTTATTTATCTCACACACCTTTTGTTGTTGTTTTGCACAAATTTTAAATGCTTTTTAAAAATTATTTATTTTTGGTTGTGTTGAGTCTTCGTTGCTGCATGGGCTACTCTCTAGTTGTGGTGAGCAGGGGCTACTTTCTAGTTGCAGTGTGTTGGCTTCTAGTTGTAGTGGTTTCTCTCTTAGTGGAGAATGGGCTCTAGGGCGCTCAGGCTTCAGTAGTTGTAGCACACAGGTTTAGTTGCTCCACAGCATGTGGGATCTTCCTGGATCGGGGATCAAACCCATATCTTCTGCAATGGGCAGGTGGAGCCTTTACCAATGAGCCGCCAGGGAAGCCCCTGTTGTTGTTATTATAAATAGCGTTTTTATGCAGTCAACATCCACATTTTCTTCTTTATATTTTATGGTATTTTTGCTTGTCAACTTGAGTTTTATCCTTCAGATTAATATTCATTAGCTTAATAGTTAGTGATTATTTCTGATTGGATTATTATTTGATGATACTGTAGAAATACAATGTCAGAAAATGACACAGTTGGGAATAAGATGATGTTTCAGATAGCATATAGAATCATGACTTCTTCATCATAATAGCCATTTTTGAATGGGGGTAATTTTAAAAGATATTACATAGTAACCTCTTCCTGATTACTGAAGGTTAAAGACATGAGTTCAAAAATTCGGATTTCCTTAGCATGGCATAGAAAGCCCGTCATATTGGGCTTCCAAGCTGCCTTTCTAGCCCCGTTTTCTGCCACATCTCATTTTTATAAACTATGCTATTGCTATCCCGTCTATTTCTCCTTTGCCAAATGTGCCACATTCTTTCATATTGCTGTGATGATGTGGATTACCTAATAGGTAATAAAGCATGTGCTCAGAGCACCAGGTAGGTACAGGTACCAAATGATGGGGGGCAAAAAGAGTATTTGATATTTCATGAGCATCAGATTTATTCTCATCAAGAATTTATTTTCATCTTTATCTTTGATTTCCTTTCCTCTAATTTACAATATGGAATTATTTATATTTTGAAATACGTACAAGGATGAATGTAAAGAGGCAGTACGGTACACAAGAGGAAAGGCCATAGTCTTTTGTGATTAAGGCCTCCCTCTGTTTATTCAGACCCTCTGTGCCTTTGTTTTTGGTGAATCTGTGAACTCTGCTCCCTGCCTCCAGCTGAACTACATGATATTCAATCACACTGTTTGATTGCGCATCAATCAGATCACTTAGCACATGGCATAATAATTACTTTTTTAATTGTCTCTCTTGACTAGACTGTGGAGTCCATGATAAAAATGACATGCTCCTATCTAGCCTTCCATTGCCTGCATTTAAACCAGTGACTTATGCAAAGTAGAGGCTCATTAAATGTTGTTGAACTGAACAATTTATTGCCTTGTTTATAGATGCAGATGGTGGCCCTTGTAGGAGAGAGTAAATGATCTCTCTTAAACTGCAGGACTCTTGATTCAGTAGCATCTACTGGGATTGAATTTGACATGTCTGAGTACTCTAGTTTTTTTCTTTTTTAATACATCAAACTGTTCCAGGAAGAGGTGGTACTCAGAAAGAAGCAATCTACAAAAGCTGTAAGATTCTTAAGCAACAAGATGATTTACTAGTGGGTTTTCCTCCCAGCTTGTGCAGTGTTCTCACAATCAGGATGTATGTTTAGTTTTTTTTAGGTTTATTTTTGTATATACATGTCCATTCAGTTACATTAATTCTTTAAAAATCAAAGAAACTTTTCAGTTTGATTTGGCCCAGAGATGCAGAACCTTCTGATCTGTTCGCTAAAGGCAGTTTAAGGGGGAAAAACATTTTAAAATTCCATTGGATGGATTGCACATGACCACTGGTTCTTCTGCTGCATAAATATCATTTATCTGTGGCCAACAGCTGTCAAAGAATGGCTTAATGTGGTCTCGTCCTGGAATGACTCTCCTGTCCCAGACTACAAAAAGATTCCAAAGACCATCTTTTTAAATAATTTTGTTTATTTTTGGCGGTGCTGAGTCTTCACAGCTGTGTGGGCTTTTTTCTCTACTTGCGGCAAGCATGGAGCCACCTGAGCAGAAAGTCTTCGCTGGTGGTAGGTCCCAGATGCATGTTAGCACATGAAAGCTGATTTGTTATGGGTATTGTCACAGGTCTGAAGTGAACTAAAAAGACAACAATTTCATGTTTTTTTTTTCTCCCAGAAAGCTGAATTTATTGTTTATAAAGAACCATCCTTTATCCTGAGATTATCTTTTTTTCTTTTGGGTTGTTAAAATGTTTGCCTTTTCTTTAATGAAATGATGGTGATGAGAGTTTGTGTACCCTTATTAGCTGAAAACCTTAAGGCAAGGTGTGTTTCAGAATTTAGGTTCTTTTTTCAGACAGGTAATAGAGTACATGTCTCCTATATTACATAACAGCCCTGGTAGGAGCTGAGTTGACGCCCATAATCAGAGTAATACTTCTGCAGTGAAATGCAAGAATATTTATACTAAGTGAGATAGAAAAACCAGTGGATAGCCTCTGGTTTGTTCATGTCAGGTTTTACTGCCAGATGAGTTCAGGTCAGTTCAGATTTTTGCTGCCAAATGAGTTGAGTTACAGGCAAGAACAAAAAAAGAACCATTTGATTTCCAATTGTTTGGATTTTGAAACTGTGGATAAATGGTCGTGGATTAATAGTTGCCTTTGAAAATATTCCTGCTTTGCAAAATAAAGTTGGCTACCCTTTGTAGGACCCCGAGATGTTTTTGACATTTCACTGGTCCACAAAACTCAAAAAGCATGGGAAAACACTCCCCTGAACACCACTGAAGCGAACATAGCTTTACTTTTATATTCATCTCTAGGCAATGATAATGTAATTTCTGTAGGTTGCAAGATTCCTCAAATATACTTTTTTTAATAAAGTCTGTTGACTTTGTTACAATATTGCTTCTGTTCTGTTTCGGTCTTTTGGCTGCCCACAAGGCATGTGGGATCTTAGTTCTCTGACCAGGGCTCAAACCCACACCCCCTACATTGGAAGGTGAAGTCTTAACCACTGGACTACCAGGGAAGTCCCCCTCAAATATACTTTTTTTTTTGGATGGGAAATAGCATTTATTGATGAGCATGACTAAAGAGGGGACAGAGCTGATGCTCATGAGTGCAGGGCCCGCCATTTGTCCAGGAGACCACGATTAGGGATGTATTTGACCCCACAGCTGTCTGGGGTTAGTCGCTTTTCTGCCACCATGTTTTCAAATTCATCCGCATTGAACTTGGTAAATCCCCACTTCTTGGAGATGTGGATCTTTTGGCGGCCAGGAAACTTGAACTTGGCCCGGCGGAGGGCTTCAATCACATGCTCCTTGTTCTGCAGCTTGGTGCAGATGGACATTATGACCTGGCCAATGTGGACCCTGGCCACTGTGCCCTGAGGCTTTCCAAAGGCACCGCGCATACCTGTCTGGAGTCTAGATTGGGGAACAGCAGCCCAGTCATAAATGCCCACTAAGAAGAGTTGTCTCCAAGGTCCCTTAGGGCAACCTGTACAGGCAACAGGTTGCATACACTACCAAGGAGGCTGCTGTTTGCAGCCATTGCACACTGGGCCCCCACAGGGAAAAGAGCACAGTCGGCTTAATTGGCTGCAAAGTCAAATATACTTTTGATTAAAGTAAATTGAAATTACGTTTATTCTGTAGCATTTTTAGGAGATTAGAAGAAGAGAGAAAGTTGCAGTAGAAAACTGCCTGTAATTACCAGTGATAGGTTGAGATTCTCTGATAGGGATGGGTTTTAGCCTTAAAGAACCTCTTGGGTGCATTTGTTTGGTCAAAAAGCTAAGTGGACTTTAGACCCTGTAAGTAGATCTCTTGAGGAAGGGCAAAGGCAAATAACTATGTGAGCTTAGGTTAACTGATTTTTAGTATTTGTGGTTTATGTTCCTGTCCAACAAATGTGCTCGCAGTTTTCCATCTTACAAGTTTAAAATGAGTTAGCAGCTATAATTCTGTAGTTACAGTATATTGTTCCTCATACCACACATTCATTGTGTATCGTTGTCCATTCTGGTTTCTGGAAGCAGAGGTGATTTTACCTCTTTATTCTACATAGTCTTTTCAGGTTCTTTTCTTCAGCATCCTGGCTGGTTAGATTACATAGGTAAAAGTCTAATAATCTGCCTTCAAAATTTTGTGAAGACGTTTCTACCTAATTATAACCTCATAAGTAGATATGAGTTGGTATACATCAGCTTGTTTTTTATATAGCATGAAGTAATAGAATCAAAACAACACAGCTACATAATTCTCATTCTAGCAAATTTGTTCAGAATACAGACTTTGTAAAGCAATTATTGTATCTAGCTGTGCTGTAATTTGACTCTTACTTACTTACAAACAGTATTTCTCATTTAACCAGTGTGCTAGTTATTGATTAATTGACCCTCAGGTTCAAATTCACCCTTTTTGCCTGCTTTGTGGACATAGATCTGAGGTTTTTAACTGTTTGCTTTCTTTACCACTTGAGACTGAAGTTTTGTTAGTATAGGGTTCTGGAAAGACATAGCAGGAGAGGGTTTTGCTTCCTGGCTCCTGTGGGCTTGCTCAGTACTGTTCAGACAAATTGGGTATCTTCTCTAGTGCTCAGTTTCTTCATTCAACTGGCAGTAGTTTTTCTCAGTGCCCCTTAGACAATGTTGTTTCAGAGTGCTTCAGGTCAGACACTTTCTAGAGGGTGCATCTTGGGTATGTTCCAAATAATAGGCTCATCTTTGAAATTTCTGAAAATGTCCAAAGCTGCCTCATTTTTCCAGAAATTCCAAATATGAGTACCATAGCAACTTCTCTGCACTTTTGTGAGCTATGTCCTCTCTACATAAGGTCTGGATCTTGGCCCTGGGTTAGGTACTTCCTTGGACACTTAGCCTTGAGGGAGGAATCTCTTACTTTCATGCTTTATCTCTGCCTTAGGGATAATAGTTGTTCCTGACATCTGACATTCCTGTATTTTTTTTAGAATTGGCTTAGCACCAGTCAGTTGCTTATCACTCCAGTTCCCTGTTACTCAAATCCCCTGTCACAGCTAATAATTCTTTTTGTGAAACTCTCAGTTCAAATTATTGTTTGGTTTCTCTCCTGATTAGGCCTAGACGGATGCAACCAGTTCAAGGTCCCTCTGAAGCACCATGTGTCAATTGCAAGGTGATTCTTAAGAGATGATCTATTGTGTCTGTAGTTGAAAAAGTCAAGACCACATATTCCACATATCCTTTTGGGAAATGTCTTAGTCACTCTTCTCTCTTTCTCTCCCTATTTGCTTTTGTAAACTCTATTTCTAAGCCCAGCTTTGCTTTTAATAAGCTATCACTTGACCTCCCTGGGTTTCAGTTTCCTTCTTGGTAAGGCAGAGGTAATAAAAGATCATTAATTAATGAAATCGAGGACATGAAAGTGCTTTGTAATTAGTAGGACATCATACAAAAGTAAGGTAATATTATTCACATTTATTAAGTGGTTTTAGTTGCATTTTCTTTTTAAGATTTAAGGAGCCTTCAGAGGTGCTTGCAACCTAATAAAATAGATACATAAATACATATAATTATTAGATGAGGTAGCATATTCAGTTCAGTTCAGTTCACTAAGTCGTGCCCGACTCTTTGTTACCCCATGAACTGCAGCATGCCAGGCCTCCCTTTCCATCACCAACTTCTGGAGTTTACCCAAACTCATGTCCATTGTGTCAGTGATGCCATCTAACCATCTCATCTTCTGTCGTCCTCTTCTCCTCCTGCCCTCAATCTTCCCAATATTAGGGTCTTTTCAAACGAGTTATCAGGTGGCCAAAATATTGGAGTTTCAGCTTCAACATCAGTCCTTCCGATAAACACCCAGGACTGATCTCCTTTAGGATGGACTGGTTGTATCTCCTTGCAGTCCAAGGAACTCTCAAGAGTCTTCTCCAACACCACAGTTCAAAACCATCAATTCTTTGGCGCTCAGCTTTCTTTATAATCCAACTCTCACATCCATACACAACTACTGGAAAAACCATGGGTCCTAAAATAGGGGAACTAATAGAATTATGGGAGCCCTGACAGTTGTAATTTAATTGTGGCCAGAGGATTTGTGGTTTAGTTCCACGGAGCAGGGAGAGCCACCTGATCTTGGATGATCTAAACTTCCAATTGTTAAATTGCTGTGACACAAAGGAGCCATGTACTAAGCGCTTTACATTTATTATCCTATTTAATCTTTATTCTTATATTCTTAAGTTATTTTATTATATCTTAGACCAATTTTCAAAATGTTTGACCTGAAGATAGATTTTTGTTTGTTGGTTTTGTTTTTCATCAATCCCCACTCACCCACAGTTATATGTGAGTAGACTTTCAGCAGTGAAAGTCTTCAAACTGGAAAATTCTACTTTTTATGCAGCTTTTAAGGTATATTCTGTTTTTGTATATAGCCACAGATACCTTCTTTTGAAAAGCTGGTTAAATGCTTTCACTTTAGAATAAGAATAAAGATTCTCATAATCTTTATATTGAAAACAGGAAATGCTTTGTTTAAAAATTCTTCTGTTTTTGGACAGTACAGTATGTCAGTGGGGCTTCCGCAGTGGCTCAGTGGTAAAGAATATATCTGCAATGCAGGAGATGCAGGAAATATAGGTTCAATTCCTGGGTCAGGAAGATCCCTCAAGGAGGGCGTGGCAACCCACTCCAGTACTCTTGCCTGAAGAATCCAATGGACAGAGGACTACAGTCCATAGAGTCACAAAGAGTAGGACATGACTGAGCACATATGGGACTCGGGTGATGCAGTTGACTACAGGAAGAAAGATAGCATGCTATTTAAATTAGAGGTGGATGCTCTTTGAATACAAAAGATTCTTTCAAATCACAGGATGAGTGCATCTCCCAGTGGAAGATGTTGCAAAGTGCAAGTGACTGTGAGTCCTGGAAGCATATGTCCTCACAACTTGGATTCTAGGAGATGCTCGCCTACAGCCTGCACCTTTCTCTTAGGAACTCAAGAGGTCTGCCTTCACATTTCTTAAGAACTCCTTTGTTGAGTTCTATTTGTTGAGAACTCTTTGTGTTGAGTTGAACATTTGTTCTTTGTCAGTTTGCAGACAAGAGAGTAACTTCCTGATGCTTGGCAAACAAAATATGTGAGTATAGCACGTACAGTTTTAAACAATAGCTCCTGTCAGAGCAGTGTTTTCTGAAGTATGGTGTGTGTGCTACTGGCAGTATAAAGACCCCAAGCAGTACACAGGCTTACACTTTCAATTTCAATAGTTTTGTTGTTCATTTTAATGTTTATTAGGGTAAAAAAGCCTGGTGTATTACATTTGTGATTTCACGGATATTATTGCTGAAGTCAAAGATCAGAGCAGGTAACAACATCTCTTCCACACCACCTGCATCACTAGTGTGGTGCTCAGGCATGCCTGACAATGCGTGACTGCAATTATTTCAAGGAGAGAGCAAAACTTTATATCCAGGAAATGGCGATTTTTAAATCTACAGAGTATTTGTCGGAAATGTAATTGTGAATTGGAATTAAGCATGTGCTCTAGATTTGGCTGCTTCCCCCCCACCATTTTGTTGTTGGACTAGCACAGATCAGGGGATAAAATGGAATTTCTAAAATGTAAAGGTGCTAGACTGTGAAGGAAATGCTCATACTAGGACATGATTTTTATGAAATCAGTCATGTATTTTCAGATATGAAGACCTAATTTGGTAATTGCCTGAATCATCCACTCCTGATGTAAAGGGACTAACTGCCAAGAAAACAACCAGCATGTAAATATGATGAAAAGTATCTAAAATTTTTATTTTCATAAGTTTGATAAGAATGTGCCTCTTTCCTTACATGTCATTCGTTTGCACACACACATCCTGGTGTGAAATCTTCTAATTGCATGTGTTATTTTGAAACACAAAAAGAATATGCTATACAAAATCTACCCCAAAGGTTCCTCAAAACATTAAACATATGACCCAGAAATTCTACTCCTAGGTACATACCCAGGAGAAAGGAAAGCAGGTAGGCAAACAAATGCATGTACATGCGTGTTCACAGCTAGTCACAAGAGCTAAAGATGGAAACAGCTCAAATGTCCATTGATGGATGAATGGCTAAACGAATTGTGGTATATACGTACAGTGTAATATTTCACCATAAACAGAAATGAAGTACTGATACTCTGTATATTGTGGATGAACCTCCAAAACGTTATGCTCAGTGAAAGAAGCTTGGCATAAAGGATCACATAATTTATGACTCCATTTATGTGAAATATCAAAATAGATAAATCCATTGAGACAGAATACATATTGGTAGTTGCCAGTGGCTGCAGGCGTGGGAGGATAAGGAGCAGCTGCTTAATGGATATGGGCTTTTATTTGGGGGTGATGAAAATATTTGAGGACAAAATAGAAGTCATAGTTGCCCCCCATTCAGAATGTGCTAGTTGCCATTGAGTTGCTCAATATAAAATCGTTATATGGCATGTGAATTTCACTTCAATAGGAAAAAACCTCACTCTACTCCATAGCATGTGTGAGGCACTCTGTGGGCAATAGGATGATGTTGATTTGTGTACAAGCAAGCATTTCTTGTTTTAGGAGTTGTGTCTGTTTTTACAGTTGCCTTTTCATTGTGGTGCATTATAGCAGTTTTCCATTAGCAGTAATAAGTATAGCATTTTCCTTTTTAAGATACATGTAAATTTTTAAAGAGTTGATTTAAAGAAAAAAACTAATAAACGTAGGAATGAGATGACAAAGTCCATTTACAGATGACTGAGGAATAGGGAACTTCAAGAATCATTGCTATTCTATGTTCAAGCCAATTAATATTTACTGAATACATATTAGGTACTGGATGCTGTTCATCAAAGATGAGTAAGGTGTGTTTTTGGATATTGCCAGCCTAATAAGGGAGATAAGCCAGAAAGGTAAATCATTTTAGGAAGAGGCTGAATATGCCAAGTGCAAAAAAAAAATGAGAACAGGCAGAGGTCAAGACTACATACCTTTGGATTACCAGTCTATTGAAGAAAACACTAGAACATATAGAAAGAAAATGAACAGAGGAATTTGCTTTTGACATTAGGAACAAAGAGTAGAAATAATAAATGCAACAGATAGTGTATTCAAGTTCCATAGATTATGGCCCTTTCTGACTTGACCATTATCTCTCTCTGTCCTGGGCTCCCCTCTCCCTCACAACCTCACATTCAAAGATAGTGTATGGCTTAAGTGGTGGTCTTTGGAGCTACACTGCTGGAAGTCAAATGTCAGTTCCAGTGTTTACTCATTGTTTACCTCATGTCACTTGATTTTTCTATTCCTTACATTTCTGTAAAATGGGAATATTAACAGTACCTACATTATAAGATCATAGTAAAGTTAAGTTAAATCATTTAGTAAATAAGGCATTTATAACACTGTTTATCACATGGTAATTGATCCACATGTTAGCCACTGTCATCTCCAATCAGTAAGTCCTGTCTATTTATCTCCTAACATTTTTTGAATGTCCCCCACTACTAGTTTAGTTTAAGACTTTATTCTGTCATAATTACAGGTGAGTCTTAACGAGTTTGCCTCTCTCCTCACCAGTCCCTCTGTGTCACTTGACTGCCTGACCTATCCCTGCTTATTCTTAAAAACTCAGTTCAGGTGTCACTTCCATGAAACTTGCCTGATTCCCTGCTCAGTTAGTGCTCTCCATGTGCATTCATGTCACCTCCACTGTAGTGTATCGCACGTTGTATTGTGACTGTACTTGATATTCCCTGTGCTCTGACCACCTTTAGGGTTGTAGGAAGCTGGACCTACTCAGGTTTGAACTTCCAGCCTAAACAAAAGAGAAGTAGATGATTATTAATTGTTTGGAAGGATGAATGAATGGCCTCTGCCTGTCGAAAGTTAGCTTTCCGTCTTTATTTCAGAGGTTGAGGTGAGTGCTGCAAGAGTTTAAAAAAGAGAGCATTTGGTGAGTGTTGGAGAATCAAAATTAGGTAGAGCTTGATTTGGAACTTAAGAGCAGAGGAACAGCCACAATCCAGGCAAGGGCAGTGTTCAGTTGAGTTCAGTCAAGTTTCTTGAATGGATGACAACAGGAAAAAACAACATCCCTAAAACAGAAGAGACCACCTGCCAAGAGTGTGTGTATTGGAGGAGAGCAAATATATGTTGAAAAGTATGGGTACTTCCCTGGTGGTTCAGTAGTTAAGACTATACTTCCACTAGAGGGGCCATGGGTTTGATCCCTAGCCAGGGAACTTAGGTCCCACATGTTTGCAGTGCAGCCAAAAAAAAAAAAGTACGTGTATTTCCCAACCTATCAATGACATGAATTCTAAAGGTTTATTTACAGATCATTTGTCTGGACAGGATACATCATGTACATGATGGTGAGGTTTCTGGCCCTGCTGCAAACACTGTATTTAACCTGCTTCAGTACTAGTCCATGGGCAGTACTAGTTTGGGCTCCAGGGCCTGGCAGCAGGGGATCCGGAAAGGCATGGTAGATTCTGGACTTGAAGACACCATGGTGCTGTAAGTTGAGCTTTGTTGTTCTCCTGTGACCCTTTTTGCAGCTTTCTCTATCTCAGTTTATTTTTCTCTATCTCTAGTCAAGTTTCTCTATCCAGCAAGGCCCCTTGCCAACTTCCCTCAAATCGCACCCTACCCAAGGTTGCCATGATTCCAGAAGGCTCCCTCTCACTACCAGCCTTCCCCATTCCCTGAGATCAGCAGCTCTATGCTATTTGAAGAAATTTGACTGAACGCATTCACACCAAGGTATGAAAAACTGATAGCTACCTCATCCCAGCTGTTGTACTTGGTACAATTTCAACAAACTTCTATTTAGCTAAACTGAACGTATAATTGCTGGAATTTTGCAGTGGTACTGAGCAAACAATGAGGAAGGGTGAGGTAGGCAGAAGAGTTGGAAGAAAGTTTATTGGAGGGCGAGTTGGCCCTGTAGGAGGAAATATCTGGGGACAAGGAAAACCTCTGCTAATTTCCCTTTCCCCTGGACCTACATTCCATGAATTGTTTCTGTGTAACATGTCTGTGTTGGAGAAGGCACTGGCGACCCACTCCAGTACTCTTGCCTGGAAAATCCCATGGATGGTGGAGCCTGGTAGGCTGCAGTCCACGGGGTCGCTAAGAGTTAGACACAACTGAGCGACTTCACTTTCACTTTTCACTTTCGTGCATTGGAGAAGGAAATGGCAACCCACTCCAGGGTTCTTGCCTGGAGAATCCCAGGGACAGGGGAGCCTGGTGGGCTGCCGTCTCTGGGGTTGCACAGAGTCAGACACAACTGAGCAACTGAACTGAACTGAACTGAACATGTCTGTGTGACTTCTCTTGAATCCACAGAAACTCTAAGGTGTAATTTTTTTAAAAAAAATTATAACTCCCATGGCAGTTCTGGGTAAAGGGTTCTGTGTTTCCCAGCTGTGTGAAACTCTGGGATGGCTTATAATGGGAAATAGGGTTGAATAAATAAGGTGGGGCTGAAACAGGAGGGAAGGGAGCAGGCACAGTATTTAAAACAATGATATGTCCATAGGACATGACAGAGACTGGTTAGAACCAGCTGGGTCCAAGATGGTGGAAGATTCAATTTCCAGTAGACCATGAGCCTCATCATGTGCTTATTGTAATATATCAGCATGCTAAATGATACACCCACCAGTGCCATGACACTTCTGAGGCCAACCATAAAAGGTCAAAAAGTGGGTCATGGCCCAATTCCTGAAAATCCCTGCCCTTTCCCTTAAATAATTAGAATACTCCTCCCACTCATTAACCTGTGAAATTAGCCAGCCCATAAAAACTAACCATGCCATATTTTGAGGCTCTCTCTCACTTTCTGAGATGGCCTACACTCTGCCTGTGGAGTGTGTTTCTCTCTGAAAAAATCCAATTCTTAGCTATCACTTCATCTCTGAATACTTTTGCTACAAAGCAAGAACCTTAAATTTACTGACAAAAGGGCTGGGGTTGAAGGGACCATGAAAGTTGAGGCTACATTTACACAAGGAGTCCTGGAAGGTTGAGATGATGAAAGCAATAGAGAAGGCCTAATTAAGTCTAAGTTTCAGATTAGAAAAGATGGCAAGTCAGATTTACTCTTGGCTGTTGTGTGATTAGTTAATACACAGTTCTGTTTTTTGCTACCAATCTTTCATTGTTCTGGGACTTATTCCTTTAAACATTAGTGTCTGTTTCCCTGGCTGCTGACTGTTCTCTATGGCTTCTGAGCCAGTCTTTCCTGTAGGATTCAGGATCCTAGAAGCTTTTATGACTCTTGTATTTGCAACTAGTCCATAGGGAGTTATACATTGTATTTCTATGTCCCAGTGGCAAAATTCAACTCCAGTGTTAGCAAAACACTAACTCCCTTTTATAAAACCACATTACTTTTCTTTAAAAAGAAACCTCCAGCTTTTCTAACAATGGCCCAGAACACACGGAAGATAGTGGTTAATGATCCTCCATCAGTGAGCCCTCACAGCTGCAGAAGCCATCGCCCCCTCTCCCTAACCCTATGCATGTGTTAAACTGTATTGTGAATCAGCTCTTTCCTATGGGAAACTGCTTTATCTTTTATTCTTTATGTTGTTCATTATGTTAATATTTTTGCCATTTCTACCCTGCCCATTGCATAAGGGGGAAGGCCAGGCAATGGGGTGAGAGAGGGATTTGAGACACTTTCTTAAGCCTAAATTATCATTTTCATATTGAAACAGAAGCTTCATAGGTCTTTAATCAAATATGTATATTTTTCTCTTATTTCTAAAGTTGGAGGGGATTGTTAGCATTGGGCCCTCTTGTGCTTCACTTGTGTATTTTACTCGTGACTTCTCAGCGTAACTTTTGAGTTACTAGGTATTGGTGATGCGCCATGGCTTGCTTGGTTGAATACACTGTTTTATTTTTTATTGTTGTTCGATCTAGTTGAGCTGTTATTATCAACACTGGATTTTTTGATTTACTATTTCATCATCACTGGTTATCCCTTGTCCAAGGTAAGGAGCAGCGGCTGCTCTTTGCTGGAGCAGCCGTGAAGAAATACCTCACATCCAGGGTAAGAGAAACCCAAGTAAGATGGTAGGTGTTGCGAGAGGGCATCACAGGGCAGACACACTGAAACCATAAAAACAGAAAACTAGCTATTCTGATCACATGGACAACAGCCTTGTCTAACTCAATGAAACTAAGCCATGTCGTATGGGGCCACCCAAGACAGACTGGTCATGGTGGAGAGTTGTGACAGAACGTGGTCCACTGGAGAAGGGAATGGCAAACCACTTCAGTATTCTTGCCTTGAGAACCCCATGAACAGTATGAAAAGGCAAAAATATAGGACACTGAAAGGTGAACTCCTCAGGTTGGTAGGTGCCCAATATGCTACTGGAGATCAGTGGAGAAATAACTCCAGAAAGAATGAAGGGATGGAGCCAAAGCAAAAACAACACCAAGTTGTGGATGTGACTGGTGATAGAAGCAAGGTCCAATGCTGTAAAGAGCAATATTGCATAGGAACCTGGAATGTTAGGTCCATGAAACAAGGTAAATTAGAAGTGGTCAAACAGGAGATGGCAAGAGTGAACATCAACATTCTAGGAATCAGCGAACTAAGATGGACTGGAATGGGTGAATTTAACTCAGATGACCATTATGTCTACTACTGTGGGCAGGAATCCCTTAGAAGAAATGGAGTAGCCATCATGGTCCACAAAAAAGTCCGAAATGCAGTACTTGGTTGCAGTCTCAAAAATGACAGAATGATCTCTGTTCGTTTCTAAGGCAAACCATTCAATATCACAGTAATCCAAGCCTATGCCCCAACCAGTAATGCTGAAGAAGCTGAAGTTGAACGGTTCTATGAAGACCTACAAGACTTTTTAGAACTAATACCCAAAAAAGATGTCCCTTTCATTACAGGGGACTGGAATGCAAAAGTAGGCAGTCAGGAAATACCTGGAGTGACAGGCAAATTTGGCCTCGGAGTACAAAATGAAGCAGGGCAAAGGGTAATAAGAGTTTTGCCAAGAGAATGCATTGGTCATAGCAAACACCCTCTTCCAAGAACACTTGGAGAAGACTCTACACATGGACATCACCAGATGGTCAATACCGAAATCAGATTGATTATATTCTTTGCAGCCAAAGATGGAGAAGCTGTATACAGTCAGCAAAAACAAGACCGAGGCTGACTGTGGCTTGGATCATGGACTCCTTATTGCCAAATTCAGACTTAAACTGAAGAAAGTATGGAAAACCACTAGGCCATTCAGGTATGACCTGAATCAAATCCCTTATGATTATACAGTGAAAGTGACAAAAAGATTCAAGGGATTAGATCTGATAGAGTGCCTGAAGAACTATGGACAGAGGTTCATGACACTGTACAGGAGACAGGGATTAAGACCATCCCCATGGAAAAGAAATGCAAAAAAGCAAAATGGCTGTCTGAGGAGGCCTTCCAAATAGCTGTGAGAAGAAGAGAAGCCAAAAGCAAAGGAGAAAAGGAAAGATATTCTCATTTGAATGCAGAGTTCCAAAGAATAGCAAGGAGAGAGAAGAAAGCCTTCCTTAGTGATCAATGCAAAGAAATAGAGGAAAACAACAGAATGGGAAAGACTAGAAATCTATTCAAGAAAATTAGAGATACCAAGGGAACATTTCATGCAAAGATGAGCTTGATAAAGGACAGAAAGCGTATGGACCTAACAGAAGCAGAAGATATTAAGAAGGGGTGGCAAGAATATACAGAAGAACTATACAAAAAAGATCTTCTGACCCAGATAATCATGATGGTGTGATCACTCACCTAGAGCCAGACGTCCTGGAATGTGAAGTCAAGTGGGCCTTAGAAAGCATCACCACAACCAAAGTGAATGGAGGTGATGGAATTCCAGTTGAGCTCTTTCAAATCCTGAAAGATGATGCTGTGAAAGTGTTGCACTCAATATGCCAGCAAATTTGGAAAACTCAGCAATGGCCACAGTACTGGAAAAGGTCAATTTTCATTCCAATCCCAACGAAAGGCAATGCCAAATAATGCTAGAACAACTGCACAGTTGCACTCATCTCACACTCTAGTAAAGTAATGCTCAAAATTCTCCAAGCCAGGCTTCAGCAATACGTGAACCGTGAACTTCGAGATGTTCAAGCTGGTTTTAGAAAAGGCAGAGGAACCAGAGATCAAATTGGAAACATCTGCTGGATCATCAAAAAAGCATGAGAGTTCCAGAAAAACATCTATTTCTGCTTTATTGGCTATGCCAAAGCCTTTGACTGTGTGGATCACAACAAACTGTGGAAAATTCTTAAAGAGGTGGGAATACCAGACCACCTGACCTGCCTCTTGAGAAACCTGCATGCAGATCAGGAAGCAACAGTTAGAACTGAACATGGAACAACAGACTGGTTCCAAATAGGAAAAGGAGTACGTCAAGGCTGCTTATTTAACCTATATGCAGAGTACAGCATGAGAAGCGCTGGGCTGGAAGAAGCACAAGCTGGAATCAAGATTGCCAGGAGAAATATCAGTGACCTCAGATATGCAGACGACACCACCCTTAAGGCAGAAAGTGAAGAGGAACTAAAAAGTCTCTTGATGAAAGTGAAAGAGTAGAGTGAAAAAGTTGGCTTAAAGCTCAACATTCAGAAAACTAAAATCATGGCATCCAGTCCCATCACTTCATGGGAAATAGATGGGGAAACAGTGTCAGACTTTATGTTTTTGGGCTCCAAAATCCCTGCAGATGGTGATTGTAGCCATGAAATTAAAAGACGCTTACTCCTTGGAAGGAAAGTTATGACCAACCTAGATAGCATATTAAAAAGCAGAGACATTACTTTGCTAACAAAGGGCTGTCTAGTCAAGGCTATTGTTTTTCCAGTGGTCATGTATGGATGTGAGAGTTGGACTGTGAAGAAAGCTGAGCACCGAAGAATTGATGCTTTTGAACTGTGGTGTTGGAGAAGACTCTTGAGAGTCCCTTGGACTGCAAGAAGATCCAACCAGTCCATCCTAAAGGAGATCAGTCCTGGGTGTTCACTGGACGAACACTCAATTTCAGTTTCAGTTGAAGCTGAAACTCCAATATTTTGGTCCCCTCATGCAAAGAGTTGACTCATTGGAAAAGACCCTGATGCTGGGAAGGACTGGAGGCAGGAGGAGAAGTGGATGAAAGAGGATGAGATGGCTGGATGGCATCACCGACTCAATGGACGTGAGTTTGGGTAAACTCCATGAGTTGGTGATGGATAGGGAGGCCTGGCGTGCTGCAGTTTATGGGGTCGCAAAGAGTTGGACACGACTGAACAACTGAACTGAACTGAAGTGTCCAAAGACTATACTTTTATCCTTTTCAGTTTGCAGTCTGTAGAGATGACTGGTTTTAGGAGACCCTCATTTTTCTGTGTTCACTGGTTTAAACTATCACCAGTGTTCACTGGTGATTAACCAATGAAATGCATTTCCTCAGTTTCTAGCTTAACCTATACTATCCTGACTTAGACAGATGATAATTGGTGTTTCCCTTCCTTGTAGTAGCTATTTCCTTTGTTCAGTTCAGTTATTCAGTCACTTACTCCTCTAAGCATCTGTTGACTGAAGAAAGACACAACCTAAAAGTTGTGATTTATGTTTTATTGGGAGACATTATTGAGGACTGTAGCCCAGGACGATAGCTCTTAGAGAGCTCTGAGGAACTGTTCCATTGAGGTAAGGGAGGAGTCAGGATATATAGGAATTTTTGCTGAAAAAAATGATCTTATAACTGAAGGTCAAAGGATTACTACTAATCAAAAAAAAAAAAAAACCCAGACATCTCAAGTTAATAATTTTAGTGCTTTTCTGTGCAAAAGAAGATGTAGGAGTCTGGGCTCATTGACTTATTCCTTAGGTAAGTATCCTGTTTTTCTCCACCCTGAATCCCCCTCAGGGTGTACTGTTAGGGCAGCACAGCAGCTGATGGCTTGATGGAGGGCAGCATTCTGTGCTTACTGAAATGGCAGGCGACATTTTTTGTCCTCACTTTTATCATAGAGAGTACCCTGGTATGTACATACAACGTCTGTCACACAGATACCAGAAGGCCTCATTTAGGTATGTGTGTGGTCTATAGTCCACCAGGCTCCTCTGTCTGTGGTATGCTCCAGGCAAGAATACTGGAGTGGATTGCCATGCCCTCCTCCTGGGATCTTCCCAACCCTGGGAGGGAACCTGCATCTCTTAGGTCTCCTGCATTGGCAGGTGGATTGTTTACCACTAACACCACCTGAGAAGCCCAGATTTGGGGTAATTAGGTGTTTACCCTGATATACAGTGGGCCGCTCAGATAACATTTATCACTGGTAATCACTTATTCTGGAAAGGACCCCCAATTTTACTTTCTCTAGATACATAAGGGAGTGGTAGAAGTTTCTTTTGAGCCCACAGAATCTTGATTGCCCTTTGCTCAAAATAATCCTTATACAAAAGTGGTACATTTTGGGGAGGCTTGTTCTGAACCCCTTTAGAAGGATAAAGCCTCTTTCATAATGTCTTGCTTAATCATCTGAAAACAATGCATAGTTTTAGAGGAGAGAAGAACTTATCTCTGCTGACTTGATTTCATTAAAATCGCCTCCTCTAATTGGGTTACTATGTGACAGGCATTGAGTTAGGTGTAATAAAAACATAAGAAAGACCCAACCACCACTGTCAGGGGTTTGTAGTCTAGTACATAGTTAGTAGAAAGTTATAATCCAAGGTGACAGGAGCTATCATATTCATAGTGCCATGGGAGTTTAGAAAGCCTAGCATCAAAGTCTGCTAAGGGATGTGAGGGAAGGTTTCATGGAAGAAGGTGTGCTTGGACACTTCAATATGAATAGAGATTGGCTTTGGTAGACAAGGAGGGCAGGGAGTTCCAAGTGAAGAGAATATCATACACAAGACCACTGGAGCATGAGAGAGTATGATGCACTTGAGGTCTGTGCCGAGAAACTGCTAATTGAGGTATATAAGGGTGCTCTGCAAATTAGCCTTGGGAAGGGATTTCTGGCATAGGTGTACGTGGACCATTCTGCCACCTTAATCATATAGCATCTTCTATCTTCATGACATATTCTGTCTTCTAGCCATTTATTTCCCCATGATCAGGGTGAAAAGACTGCTTGTTCCCATTTTTTGGTGGTTAGGAGTCATGTTTGTCTCTTTTCCCTCTACAATAAATATTAATATCATAAAGAGGTGATTAATGAACACTGAATTAGACGTCAGGGGACCTCAGTTCGTGTTTTCCAGTTCTCTTAGCAGCTATGTGACTTGAGCCAAGTCATTTAATAACTGCCTCTCACTAGCAAAATGGCGTTGTTAATGTTTACATTGCCTACTTCAAGGTCGGGGAGAAAATGAAAATGAGTCTTAAAAATTAAGAGGTATTGGGAGTTCTCTGGTGGTCCAGTGGTTAGGACTTTCACAGCAGGTGAAATGGATTCGTACATGCTGTGTGGCATCTCCAAAAAAATAAAAATAAATACAAAGTTTAAATTTAAGAGGTATAATAAACATTTTTACTTGGAATGCTGTTGGATGAAGCTATAACTTAATGTTTAAAACAAGTGAAATACTTCGTGGGGTATCTAGATGGGAAAGTTAGCTTGAAAAGTAATTGACAGGTAGAAATATTCTTACTTCCTTATTAACTCCATATGTCTGCCCTTCTGACTGTGGAATGTCATTTACCTTATGTCTTATGTTTCTGAATTTAACACGGTCTTTCTTCTCAATGGTCTATCATATGTAACTTAGCTTCTTGACAATTTTCACTATAGCTATTACATAGTAATGGATTTAAGACTTAGGTTGGTGAGATATGATTTGTTCTATTTAATAGTTAGCCTTGAATAACTGACATCTCTTAGGTAGTTTGAATTACTCATGATTTAGCCTCAATCATTCATGCTACTGTATAGTGGTATGACCTGAGTTTTGTTACATTTTAGGGATATGTAACAGGGTTATGACTCATTAAGCTAGGAATGGGAGGTTATGAAACTGTGACCTTCTACTTACTTTGCTGTTTTTCCTAAGCCAATGACAGTACAGGCAGAGTTATTAGTAACAGGAAAAGACACTTCCATTCATTTTTTTCCTTTCGAGACTCTGCCTTTCCCATTAGATTGAGTGGTAATACTACTGGAATCTGATAATTCACCTGAAATAAGCACTTCTGGGCTCTACAAATACAAGCAATTGCACTCAATACACTGGGTTGGCCAAAAAGTTCATTTGGGTTTAGTGTCCATTGTATTGAAAACCGAAACCAACTTTCTGGCCTACCCAGTAAATATCCCTGACCATCCCTTCAGTGTTTCTCAAAATATAGCATATAAGAAACAATTAATCTCAAAAATATACAAGCAACTCCTGCAGCTCCATTCTAGGAAAATAAACGACCCAATCAAAAAGTGGGCCAAAGAACTTAACAGACATTTCTCCAAAGAAGACATAAAAATGGCTAACAAACACATGAAAAGATGCTCAACATCACTCATTATCAGAGAAATGCAAATCAAAACCACAATGAGATATCACTTTACACCGCTCAGAATGGCTGCCATCCAAAAATCTACAAGTAATAAATGCTGGAGAGGATGTGGAGAAAAGGGAACTCTCTTACACTGTTGGTGGGATTGCAAACTAGTACAGCCACTATGGAAAATAGTGTGGAGGTTCCTTAAAAAGCTGCAAATAGACCTGCCATATGACCCAGCAATCCCACTGCTGGGCATATACACCGAGGAAACCAGAAATGAAAGAGCCATGTGTACCCCAGTGTTCATCGCTGCTTTATTTACAATAGCCAGGACATGGAAGCAACCTAGATGCCCATCAACTGACGAATGGATAAGAAAGCTGTGGTACATATACACAATGGAATATTACTCAGCATTAAAAAAAATTCATTTGAATCAGTTCTACTCAGATGGACGAAACTGGAGCCCATTATCCAGAGTGAAGTAAGCCAGAAGCAAAAACAACAATACAGTATATTAACGCATATATATGGAATTTAGAAAGACGGTAACGAGAACCCAGCATGCAAGGCAGCAAAAGGAACACAGATGTGTAGAATAGACTCGTGGACTCTGGATGAGGGAAAGGGTGGGATGATATGGGAGAATGACATTGAAACATGTTAATTATCATATGTCTAATCAATCGCCAGCCCAGGATTGATGCTCGGGGCTGGTGCAACGAGATTTCCTCAGGGGAGGGATGAGGGAGGGGGGTTCTGGCGGGGGAGCATATGTAAACCCATGGTGATATCATGTCATTGTTTGGCAAAACTAATAAAAAAAAAGAAAAAAAATAAATTAGAAGAAAATAACAAAAAAAGAATATTTCCACATGACAGTTTTCTGTCACTCTATAAACCACCCAACACATCCTGCTCTGAGCCACTTTGCATAAGCCAGAGAAAGGAGAAGAGTACTGCTAGTGCAAGAGATGACACGATGATGCTATTTTAAATCGAAAGTTAAGTGGATTATTTATATTTGATTAATGTAGATTCTATCATCAAAAATAATATTAGAGACCTACTGTAGACTACCAGAAGGTAGTTATTACCCTCTTTTTTTTCCTTTACTTGTAGATGAAATAGTTCATGTGAGTTTGGATAAAACATCTATTCTAGTTCAAAGCATAATATGAAATGATTATTGCTTTTTTCTGCCAGGCCTGAGGAAAATACTTTAGTAATAGTTTTGTTTTCCACAATATTAAATGACGAAATGGTCTGGCTTATTTTCTCTTTGTTTTAAAATCCCTGGTACCATTGGTACATGGTTTTAAAACATTCTTTCAAAGACCCAGTAGATTAAATCATTTTTATGTCCCCTAAATACTGTCCTTTTTTGAAGATTCCTTAAGAAAAGTGTGGCATATATCCAAAATCACATTCTTTTTTCCCATATTTAAATTTTTTCCTTACAAGTTAGTGGAAAGGAAAAGTGGTCCGTTTTCACACTCAATAAATAAGAAAGAAGGTGTAGACAGCTTTTATCTAGGGCATTTTTAAGTCATTGAGAGAATATTTTCAAGTATTAGCTGCTTTTTGAAATTATTGGCAGAATTCTCTTAACCCACTTTAACATAAAGTGATTGAAGATGAAAAGATTTTTTATTGGCTACATAAAAGAAAGCACCATGGTTTTTGCATTATTGCATAAATCTAAGAGATTATGCATATGTAAAAAGGACAAGACAAAGCTGAGTGCTAAATGACAACTTCAATGAGAGCTTGTGTATTTGACACTGAGCATAATGGGGTTTGGTTCCACATGGAGAAAACACTAAATATTTACACCCCAGAACACAGTTCTCTGGTGAAACTTCTTGTCCTAGATGACTCTCCCAGCTACACACCAATAGCCCTTTTTTAACACACTCCCTTCTTATACTTGGATTTTCTCCCTCAATACTTCATGAGATTCTAAATCTTCTGGAGCCAGTTCCCTTGTCCTCACTCTCCCGTCTATCTCTGTGGTCTTCATGAATTCTTTTTGGTTATGGTATGGACCCTCAGGTGAATTTTCTTTTTTTACTGCAAGTATCAATAGTAAAACACAGTCACAGCGCCCCCACCACCCCCCCATTCTTTTTTCCAGAAATCACAGATCCATCATTCAGCTCTTCTCTTGGTATCTATTTCTTATCAAGTCTCTGGATGTTTTGAACCAGAGCTATGATACATACAGCCAAAAATGTTGCACAGTACTACAGAGTTGCTGCCCAATCCAGATCTAGCTTTCTTAAATCCATGTTCTTTTCTTTTAGGCTTGAGAGTGGTGAAGAAAGTTACTGAGATTAGTGTGTACTATGAAATCTGGGGAGGTTTGCTTTCTTAGGCCACTTACCCTCATGCTTTGACTTTTACCTTACTGTCATCTCCTTGCCATCTTGCTTCACTTTAGAGGTAAAGGGTCAAACAAATTTCTTGAACATTGTATGCATTGTGTGCCTTAGGAGTAATGCATGGCATGGTCCATGTGATGGAGGAACATTTACAAACTGTAGACTCAGATTACCATGGAAAGCATCACAGAAAAGAATGCAGTTTGAGTTAGGTCTAGAAGGATGAATTGAATTTAGAAAAGCAGAGTGGGGAAAGGATTTCTTGCAGGAGGACCTATGGAGTAAAGGAGAAAAAGAACAAAGCAAGCTTGTGAGGTACAGAATGAGAAGTTGGTGTCAGGAGATACTAGACAGTGAACTGGAAGAGTAGAGTGACCAGCTTGTGTTCTGTGTGCTGGGCATAGTGGTTTGATTAATTCCTTGAGTGATCCATTCATTCAAGAAATGGCTTGTCATAACTCATGGAATAAAATCCAGTCCTCTTTGCTGGCATGTAAAGTCTTCTGTGATGTGGTTCTGTATATCTTAAAATCCACTCCCTCATGTACCTGAAGCTCCTTCCATTTGTACTGAAGATTTTACCGATTCTCCCAGCATGTTGTAATCCTCAAACCTCTGTGTGTCTGCACAGGCTATTTCCTCTAGAGTCCACCTGGTGAATGCCTCATTCTTCAGCCTCATTTGCAGCATTAATTTCATGGTTCCTCTGCTGCTATAGAATCCTTGGCTAATCTTGCTAAAGCAGGTATAGAAACACTGTATGTTATGCAATCAGAGTACATTTTTGCTTTCTTCACTCAACTAGAAGCTTCCTGAAAGCATGGATTTTTGTCTTACTCACCATGTCAGCCATATCCCCTATCTGAGTCCCTGCCTAACATGCAGCAAGTTCTTGACAAACATTTGTTGAATAAAATATTTACTGAACATTGAATTTATACCATATGCAGTTGTTTTTTAAGAGAATCGTCTAGAAGCAGTGTGATTGCTAGATTAAATATGGGAAATGCAGAGAGACCAGTTATACGCATTTTTTGAAATAGCTTATTTGTTTAAAAAAACAATGGGGGATAGATTCCTGGAAAATTTATAAAGAGTAAAGGATAGGAGTTAATGAGTGGCAACTAGGGACTGGGAGAAGGAAGAGTTAAAGATAATAAATATTTGAGGTAATACAACAAATATCAGGACAGTGACCCTTTGAAAAAGAAGATAAACATTTCCCCTCCCCCCCCAATCAGATCTCCTGGTGTTAGTATTTGCCTCAGCCCGCCTCTGCTCTGAAGAAGAACACACTGTTCCTGTTCAGTTTACTATAACTAAACTCGAGATTCATGTGGTTCTGATCTTCATATCTGATCAGGAGTTAAGATAAGAAATAGAAACAGTTCAACTACCCTGACTATAGTTTCCTATCAAGGGAAGGTGTGCGGTGCATAGGTTTTGAATATAGAAAGCTTGCTTCTGCTTTTGGGAGCTATAACTGTGAAGTGTTATACCAGGCAGATGCACTGGGGTGCGCTACGATGTAGCCGAGCCTAGCTGTGCATCACAGCTCTCAACTTTAAAACTCCAGAGAATTGGATGAGAGAGGGATCCACAAGAACATGACAAATGATGAGAGTTCAAACCTTAAGAGAAAAATGGGCTTATTGGTAAGAGACCTTCTTTTTCTTTATTTACTGTTGTTCCTTATTCATTAAAATAGCAGGTCTGTTGTTTTCATATGTGGCTGGGAAACGGTGTACAGAAATGAATTTTATATGTATTGTATAATTCAGGAGACATATTGGTAACCATGGAAAAATCATAGCAAGCATGTGTAAACCTTGATTTTGGGGAAAAAATCACTAGGAAAATTTTACTTTATTGCAGACTGTGGTATAGATTTATTTGTATAGCTTAAATGTAATACAGGTTAAGAAAGATCTATATTTTTTAAAAGTTAAAAGAAAGAATAGTGACTTGTGTGAAGATACATAATTTCACTCAGTTACCAGAAGGTGGCGCACCAGATTCTTCTTAAATACACAAAGGAAAGGAATAATATTAATAGGAATATAAAATAAGCTGTATTTAAAGATCCTTTAATGTATTTTTAAGCAAAAAAATATATAATTGTTATTTGCTTAATGAGGTTTATTGCTGAAATATGACAAATATGAATTTAACCCATGTAGCTTTTTATGATCCAAAATAATTTTTATGTGTATAGTAAAAGTAGACTTTGAAATAGTATTGCCATTAAAGAAATACTGTTTTGAATTTATCATTTAAAAAAATAAAATACTTGCTACCTACCTTTTGAATAACAAGTGATTAGATGTAGAATAACATTCTGGATAAGATTTCTGCCAAGCTCTTTTTAAAGATACTATGAAACTATGATTTAGTTGTGACTTTAATAATGCAATAGTGCTTGTGAGATGACCCAGAAAAATACCAAATCTGTTCATTTTAAATAAAGAGTTAAAAGAAAGATGATGCTTAGTATATTTACTTTCTATAAGGTAATAGCAATATAAATGAGATAAAGGTAAATAAATTGAATTTTGTGTTAGAGCTCCTTAAACACCTGCCAGCATACTTTAATTTTTTAAGCGAGTTAACTGTTGACAGCATATACTGCAGTGCTTCTGTAGTAGTCTCTATTTTTAAAACTGCATTCCTGAGGCAGTACCAGAAGTATGTCTGTTCATTGTTGCCTTTGTATTAACCCAAAGGAGTTAGGTATACGACAGAACTTCGCCAAAACAGAATCACCCGGTTAGGAGGCAATACATCTATTTATATGATTTTATTAATTACAAGCAGTATGAAAATAAGAAAATGTAGTAAATGAACCTAGAAGAACATTAGCCATCTGTTCTCTGAAAGCTTGTAATGTTTGTCATTTGCTTTTGTGTTTTAATGGCAAAACAGTATATCAGCAAAGAATTGAACTTTAGGCTTAAAAAGCTAGAAAATGACAAAGCATTCCAAGGCTGAGTATATATTTACTGGAAAAGTGTTTCCTTGTGTCCAAATTTGTCTAGTTTAGTCTTTTAGATCAGCTGCCAATAAATGTTATATTTAATGTCAATCTCTATTCCAGACTTTCTGAAACATTAAGAGAGCTTCTAAAAACAAATAGAATCCTATGGTTTCCTAGTTAAGTTTTTTTTAAGATAATTTACATATTTTAAAATTGCTCTGTGTGGTCTTAACTGTTCAGAATTTATATATGATTTATTAATTTACAGCTAAAATATTTGCAGAGTATGCTTTGAAAAATTTAAAATACATGCAATAAAGCCACAGTTAACCAATTTTTTTTTTTTGCACTCCACTTTCAGGAGACGGAGGCAATTATCTTTAAAACAAGCCGATTTCAAGGATATATTCAAAAAGTCAACTTCAGGGTATGTGTAAGGGTCTGCATTTTCTTGTATGTTTTTTGTCGATGAGAATTTTTCTTCATAAAAAAGACCCTGAGGTACTAGAAGCCATTTAGTCATCTAGGAAAGTTTCAGTAACATCTATAGGGTACTGTGTTTATTAAGACAAAAAATAAATTATTTTGTTAAAGAAATACCACGCATCATTGTATTGTGCTTTATATTGTCCAGTGTGCTTTCACAAACACAAGTACAGTTGGTTTTCCTAACATTGCCATGAGTCTGACAAGGAAAGTTGGCATCTCCCCTGTTTTACAGATGAGGAGGATAACACGAGAGGTTTCAAGTTTGTGGCAACAACCAGATCACAGGTGCCCAGCTCTGCCCTCTTCTGCGCCCTTCCTCATCGAAAAAGTTTAACACAAGTTCTTAACTCCTACTCTGTATTGCACAATCAGTATCAATTATACCACCCCTGTTTCCTAATTGCTGTACAGTTTCCCACTTTGCATGTGTCTGTTTGTCTGCCTCCATATCTGTCAGCCAGCTGGAGACCTTGCTTTTCAGACTCTCCCAGACCTGGAAGTATCTGGAGTGTGGGAGGGCAAGATAATGGCCATGGACAATAGGGATGATGGTGAGCAGCCAAGGCTGATACGCTGAGGATGGCCCAGCACTGATACGAAAAAGAGAATCCCAGTCTGACTGGGATCATCTTGCCTGGGGGTGGGCTACCTTGACATTAAAAGCAGGATTTTTCCAAGTTTAATAGATGAGGCCTGAAAATCAGCTGGAGTGGGGTTCTGTGGTGTAATGGTTAGCCCTCTAGACTCTGAAACTCAGCTAGAGTACTTGTTTAAAATGCAAAAGTACTGCTTCTCACTTCTAGACTTGTATATTTTCTTTTTTTTAAAGTCTTTATTGAATTTGTTACAATATTGTTTCTGTTTTATGTTTAGATTTTTTTGGCCATAAGGCATGTGGGATCTTAGTTCCCCAACCAGGGATCGAACATGCATACCTTGCATTGGGAGGTGAGGTCTTAACCACTGGACCACCAGAAAAGTCCCTAGACTTGTACATTTTCAGTATTCAGCCTGCAAAGGTATAGGGCTTTTCTCTTGGTATGTGTACTGGAAGGTAAAGGAAAGAGCCTCCTTTTTCTTGGAACCATCCAAATTCCATGTCAAGGCCTATGGGGGTGGGAGTCAGGCAGGGGTGAAGAATGACAGTGGTTGCTTGCTCACCTTGCTGTATAATTATTAGAAGCACATTACAATAGCTATGCGCATCATGTTGACTGAGGCATTTTAAATAAGCTTGTGTTCATTTTAGACTCAAAGAAGGTAAAGCAGAAAAAAGAAGGTAAGGCAGAAACATTGCCCTCAAAAGGTGAAAAATTAGTGACTTTTGATATTTTTAAGAGTTAACCTATCCCAGTTGTTGTAAACTTAATTTTTTAAAACTGGCTAGAACACTAGGCTGTCTAGGATTCTGGATAGTTAAGGTTTAATGGATGCAATATATTTATGCTAACTCACATTTCATATGTGAATATGCAGTCAGTCCAATTAGATTTTGTGGGGTTTGTGGCCTGGGAATACGTGTTCTTTTGCATACTTGTAACACCTAGCAAAGTCATAACTTCTCAGTACTCACTGATGATTGAGCAAATTCAGCATGTACCTCTTCTGTACAGATTTTGGGCTTGGCATAGTGAGTTGATTGACTTTTGTGTTTGTGAAGTTCAAAGTGTCTATCTGACACTGGCAGGAATGGCTAATATACTATAGGGGCCTCCGTCCAAACAAATGCATTTTAGTTGACAAAGGCAAAAACATGATCCTAATTAATCGATTGGTTTAATTCTTGTTCCCTATTTAGAGGATCAGTTTAAGCCCGGTCTTGCTGCCTCTTCATGCTTTTTAGAATATAGTTATGTCCTATGCTTTAGAAGTCTGATTCTAAAAAAACCTGGCAATTATGGAAATCTCTAAACATAAATATTTTTGTTTACTGGCTAGACATTATCATACGAATTTAAACAAAATGACCAGATCCTGTAGTGAAAGATTCATAAAAATGCTCCACAGTGTCTCTGACTTAGATCAAGATGAATAAGGAATGAATGAATAAATATATGCTAGCTAAAGGGAAGATGTATTTTACTCAAGTTTTACGTAGCTTCAGAATTCCATGAAAAGTAAATGATTATTTAAAACATATATTTGATTTTGAAGACATGAAGTTGTTTTCAAGTACTAGATGAAGTAGACAGACTTAGAAAGGAAGTCACGAACCCCCAATCTAAATTGCCTCTAGTCAAAACATAGGGTCAGCCTAGAAGAGGAATTCTGTTTTTCATTCCCTCGTATCAGAATTGCATTTACTTTAGTTAGTCATAGAATGTGAGATAAAAGAAAAGATTTTCCCCCAGTGGACAAGCATTGTATCCAAGTAATGAAGCTAGACATAACTGTAAAATAATGCTGTCATTAGTTCCTAACACATGAACACTTTATATAACATGAGTTAATGATGTATTCCATCATAGGGTTTTCATTGAATTGCTAAATATGTTTTTGAGGCATAGCAAATTTTAGTTGCAGACTAGCTTCTGTAATTTAGACTTACTACCATGTATTTGAAATCTTATGGTATAAATGTTTCTATGCCTTCCCTCCCTTCCTTTTTTTTATTTTTTAAGGAAAATATCTTTAGGGAATTCCCTGATGACTAGTGGTTAGGACTCTGTGCTTTCACTGCTGGGCCAGGATTCAATCCCTGAACAGGAAACTTAGATCCCACACGCCATGTGACATGGCCAAAAAAATCTTTAGAATTCAAGATTATCCATGAGGAGAATTCTAAATTAGAAAATGAGAAGGATCTCAAAATTGTCATGAAAATAGAGGTATTGAACTGATTGCTAAGTCTCTTTGATAGCACCATAGTAGGCAGATAGCATAACTCCACATTACACCTTTAAGAAAACTGTTGGGCCCCATGTTATGGCAGTGGGTCACAAGGTTCAGGTTGAAAGTTGAGCCTTTTTTGGAGTTTAAGATATTCTCATTCATTATATAGCTAATAACTTTTATTTTTAAATAATAATAGTTTATATAGATATATTTACAGGAAATTAAAAGTTTTAATGATTAGGCCTGGGAAGTGGTAAAAACAAAATTAAGTCATTTGCATTTAAAGGGCCCTTTATCATGGAAAATTTAAGTAGTGTTGTATAATCTTAATGAGTCATTAGGATTAGCTTTTCATGAAAGTATTTGCTTCTGGCTAGCAAGATATTATTGTGATTACTCAAGTATTTGTAACCAAGATTTACAAATACTCAGAGAGAAGAAGAGATAGAACAAGTATGTAATCATCTAGATCTCTGCACATGTGAATATTATAACTCCTTGGATAAAAATATAGAAATATATTTTTTTCAAGATAAAAATATTATTTCATTAATTCTAATTGGGATATTGAAGAAAAATTTTTACTGTTTTATTCTAATGATCTTTCAGCAACTTAGACTTTTGTAAAACTACAGGTTTTACTGAAAAAATGCATAACAGCAAATGTTGACTTTCTTTAACTGGTATTCCTTTTGAGACTGGGTATGTGATGTGCTTATTTTAAAAAGTTTTTCAACCATTGTGAATAAACATTATTAGAAATTATTTATGTTTATCAACATAGCTCAGGATTTATAAACATTAAGATTTTAATATTGCTTATTATATTGTTTTCATGGAAACCTTGTAGTTTTGCTTCTATTGTTGATGTCACAAAGCAGTGAAACTATTCGAAAAGCTTTCTGTGCATAGAATTTTCAGTCAGTGAAGCCATGTTCTTAACTTTTCTTCCAGTAACACTACATTTTAAATGGCTTTTTATTTTGATAAGTTTGTAGGCTTAATGCACAAACACATCAGAAATTCTAACAATAGTTTGGCTATTTTATTTACCAAATGTAATTTAAGTAGATACTTAGAAAGTTGTTAAGAGACAACTAAACACTTAATCATTGAGATGGGAGCAGATATTTTTCCTTAGAGCAGTCCATCATCACTAGAAGTGACACCTTTATTTTATTTAAGAAAGTATGTATTTTGGGTGATTTTCTTCAATGTATGCTTATTTTAAACAAGTTAATGTGTATATTTAATGTTTTTCATTTAAAGGACTTTATAGCCTAAAATTATCAAATTAACAGATGAATATTCCTGTTACTTGAACTCTGCTTTTAGTAATAGTAGAATCAATAGCACTATTTTAAAAACCTTTCAGGGTATACCCTGGCTTTGGTACACAATTCTTATTTAATCACTCCTCTGCTTATGAAAACTGCTCTTTCAATTTAGTCAACAAATACTTATTGAGTGCTTTCCCAAGTGCCAGGAATAGTGATCAATTGGGATTCCTTCTTGAAGGAGGAGCAGGAATTTGGGGAGGGCATCTCAGGCAGGCAAAGTGGCAAGGCTGGAATACAGGGTATGGTAACAGTGTGGCCTCTTATTGGAGCACTGGATGGATTATCCGTATTTGATGATTATAAACCAGCTTTCTAAATGACATTTTCAAACTATTTAAAAATGGTAATGCAAAATCAAGTATATAAATAGTATGTATGTAAAAATCATTGATTTCCACCATTATCCCTTATAATACCTCCAAACACTTTGATTTGGGTTTTAAGGCATTTTTTTAAATAGATGGGAATACTTAAGAATTACTTTAGTGTGTATGCATGTCAACCCACTCCAGTATTTTTGCCTGGAGAATTCCATGGACAGAGAAACCTGGCAGGCTACAGTCTGTGGTGTGGCAGAGTCAGACATGATAGAGTGACTAACACACACACATGCATGTCAAAGATAGATAAAGACTTATTAAGCATATGGATTTGGGAATCAAACGAATGAAGAATTCAGGGGTAGCCCCCCCAAAAAGCCATGAAAGTAGAGATACTGCAGAAAACAAAAGGAAAAAGGAAGGGCAAGAACTTATGAATTTCCCATTTGGTGTTAATCCTTTTCTCAGCTATTGTGAGATTAAGGGTAGTCAGAATCTGTGGGTTATGGGTCCCCAACAACTGGATCTTTCTTGTTGCCTGCTCAGTTCCTTCTACCGCAGCTCCCATCTTAGCCTCATAACCTCTTTCATCTGATTCCCCAGTTATAAAAGGTGCTACATAAACATGAGGAACCACTACCATTCTGGCTTTTCATTCTCCTTCCAGCCAGTCCACTACCTTCCTTGCTCTACTTTTTTCTCCTTTGTTTCCTTACCTGTTGTTTTCTGTCTTATCAGCTTACCATATCCTCTTATTGCTGACTCACCCAAAACAAGCAAGGGAACAAACAAACATTTAGTACCCTTGTTTTCCTTTGAAAATGATTGGAAGAGTACTTCCCTTCACATTATTTATGTCATCATGGCCTGAGGAATTCTCTGTGCATATATACACACCTGTGTGTGAGTGTGTGCCTGCACACCAAGTGTATTTTTCTACTTGTTCGTATTGTGAAGGAGATAGATATTATAATAATCCAAGGCATGATCATAGTTTCAATAATCCATGTAAATTCTTTGTGGGAATTAAGGGTCCACACAGTTCTATTAAGGAAATTGATTTGTGAGAAGGTGCTTACAAAAGATGAAACAATGACTTTCAAAAAAGAAATGTCTGGGATTTTCCATTTTGATTTTAGCAAGGTTACATATGTGAGTATCTCATAATAAATGTTTAACATATTTGATATGCAATTTCCTGAAACAAATGAAGAGGAAACATACACATAAGTATGTATAGCCATTCATGTGAACAGCTTTATTTCCTGTAATGAGAAGCCCTGAATGTATTAATAATTTTGTTCTGTTGTTCAGAACAACACAAAACTTTGTGTGTGTTTAAAGGGCCTAACAATCCTACTTGGTTGCCATCCAAGTACCTTTACTGATTGGTAGAACATAAGAGCACACAATTGGGCATGATCTACAGTCTTGTCTGTGCAACAGAGATAACATGGATCTCCCAGATTACTCTGAAGGGACATTGTCAAGATTACACAGTGCCTGCTCACACAAACGATGGTTAGTGCTATTATTCTTTAGTTGTAACTACCACGGGATTAACCAAAACTTGCAAGAAAAAGGTAGGTTAATTCTTAGGGAATATTGGGAGAATATGGAGAAAGAGGTCAGATATGTGACATATTAGTCGATTCGTTTCACAAAGTGGTGGTACTGGAGACAAACTGTTGCAGTCAATAAACAAATTAAACTTCATATAAAGTTATTTAGAAACATTTACAGTGAGGAAAAATTAGACTCTTGGCTGTATATTTCACTTTTCTCTCACACTATGACTGGCTTAATTTTTACTCACCTCTTCTCCCTGATCATTCTTTTTTTTGACCACATGGCATATGGGATCTTAGTACCCTGACCAGAAATCAAACCTGTGTCCCCCTGCTTTGAAAGTGCGGAGTCTTAACCACTGGACCACCAGGGAAATGCCTCCCTCATCATTCTTAAATGATGTCTGGAATTAAGATTTTGGAAGTGGTGTTTCTGCACACTTTTGTATTTTTGGTGTTTCTTTCCTATGTCTGTCTTTTGAGTATACATATAACTGGAGGAATGAATGATTGTTTTGTAGTTCTTCTTTTTTTGAATACATTGAGACATTTGTATAATGTGATTCACTTCATATGGAAGCAAACATCTTCTGGAACAGTCTCACTGAGAAGGAAAGACAGTAGGGATTCTAGAGCAGGAGTCCTAGACTAGGAGTTGGAATTTGGTTTCTGGTTCCAGTTCTGCTATTAGCCAATAGTGTGACAAGTTAACTTTTCTGAGTTTCGGTTTTTTCATCTATACAATGAAGGTCCTGAGCAAGATGATTTGTGAAAGTTCTACAAATCTTCTCTTTCTACTTTGGGAACCAGGGAATTATGTGTTGTGAGATCTGGCCAAGAATGACTCGTTTTGTGGCCTTGGCCAAGTCCCAGCATTGTCCTTTGTTTATTACATCTCTGAAATATGCATTTCACAGGTATTTTTAAATGATTAATGTTCATACAATGCTTTGAAGAGCCTTTGTGCATGCTGTGTTTCTATCCCATTTATGCAGTTGTCCATAATAGAAACCAAGTGTTCTGTAAATGAAATCAGTGTTTCCTGTGATGTGAACGAGGGCTTTTGACATTTCCCAATCTAAATATTAAAGTAGTGGTACCACTGAGCCTGCATAAAATTAGATTTCAAATATATGTTTAATCATTTTCTTCCTTTCGTTCTGTAGGTGAAAACATTTTTAGTTCCGGAATGTGATGGTAATTACACTCCATAGCCGCTACTAGACTCATTGTCAGGGTAGTAAAATATGATTAATTTGGACTCTGCTAATTTGTAATTGAGGTGATTTTACCTGGCTGAAGTTTATTTCTCGATGACGTATGAGAAATGATGTTGTTAAGCATTTTAATAGAGTAAAATAAAGTATATTTCAGGGACTATATTTCTACTTAAAGGAATTATTTTTAAGCCTTTGGCATATTGTTTGTTCATGAGAGATAATTATCAATGACTTCCAGTAGTTTATTAAAGCAAAAAAAGTGAGTGTAAATAAATTCTCATCATCAGATACAATGATTTTAGGGTTTGGTATCTTTAAGAGTGCTGAGGGTAGGTGGAGGAAAGCAGTCTTACTTTGTTTTCACTTTGAACAAATATTACAAATGTTGGAGGGCTATAAAAACAGGTTCCAAACATTAAGTATAAGAGAAATCTAGACTAATAATTGACATGGATGATTTGGTGGTATGGGTTGATTTCTTTGGAGCTGAGGGAGATTAGATCAATATGTTGGGTTTTGAATCAGCTGATTGTTCATAGTACAATAATAACTTGAGAACCTTTGCAACAGTGATCTTCACCTGTGTGGGGAGGTTACCTTCTTGGAAATTTGGGGAACTATATTCCTCCTATTTCCCCCTTATAAATATTTAATTAGTCTTTACAGATAAAGACTCAAAACCTGTCTTGGTTTTACAGACATTTGGGGGTCTTTGTTCTCAGAAGGAGAAGCTACATTTGCAATTACAAATTTTCATAAGCTGGAGTGATTACATTTCCTCTCTAAAATCTAAATCGCCTCCATACAGCTAATTTGTAATTGTTTTATGTTTTATATTTTTTAATGTTTGAAAATGCTCTAGGATTTTGGAATGAGACATTCCAGACTTGCTTGATGAGTACATGTGTGTGTTTGTCTGTGTATCTGCGTGCATGCACATGTGTTGTGTGATTTTCTTCTTGGTGTTTCCAGCAAATTACCACTACCAGTTGTACCTGGAACCTTTTTGCTTCTTAACTGTTAAGAGTTATTACACAAATCCTAATATAATATATTGACTATAGTTTTTAGTAGTAGTGGCACTTTTTAAAAACTTATATTTTGGTCACTAAGATATTGATCAATACTCCTTTCTCTGATTTTTTTTAAGATTTCTGGGACTTTCCTGGTGGTCTAGTGGCTAAGACTCCACGTTCCCAATGCAGGGACCCTGAGTTCGATCCCTGGTCAGGGAGATAGATCCCACATGCTGCAACTCAGAGTTTGCGTGCTGCAACTAAGACCCAGCACAGCTAAATAATTTTTTAAATTTATTTTTTAAAAAAGAAGATTTCTGTGAGACAGTTTTGTGTGGGGGTACTAAAGAACTGGAAATATCATTTAACCCTTTAAGTTGCTTGACTGAGTTTTTGCTCAATGTTTGTGTTTGGTAGATTGAATAAAAATTATTTGTGAGCTAGTAATAGCTGAGACCTATTTAGTATTTAATAAAGTGTATGCAGTACTGGTCAATGTTTCAAAATAAGCTTTCTTTCCATAGCTCTGTATCTGTGAATGTATATACTGCATATACATATATGTTGGATTTCATTGGAAAATACACTTTTGAATATTGATGTATATCTTAAAGGTACTTGTGATTTCATGCTCTATTTGTGGTATATTAAATTACATATTTTGAATTTTTTGAAAGTAGTGTCTTTCTTGTAGAAATCTGTGCTTTTTGAATACAAATGAGAAAGATTCTTAGGGGACTGAATCTTAATCTTTCCAAAACTAGGAATAATTTCAAAAGACCATATAAAAGCCAGCTACTTAAATTGGAAGCACAAGCTTATTGTTTGAATGTTAACCTGAAAGTAAACATGAGCTTTTTTTCACTACAGTGAGTTTTTTTTTAAAAGGTAGTGGCTTTCATGTCAATGGCAGTCTGCCTTTTTTAAGGTTGCATTGATGAGGATGGATAATTCAGTGTTTAGGTAGAAATGGGAGGGTGCTCTGAGGGTAGATATTTAGTGATGGCGACTTGCCTACATCAGAAGTAAAAATCTTCATCCTGAAAATAAAGAGTTCAGCATAATCCCTCTTTATCCTATTTTCACTTCTTTGAACTCTGTAGAGAATGTGTGAGTTTGGTGCTTTAAACAGAAACTTGAAACACCCAGTCGCTCTCTGGGCATTTACAATGCTATTTTCTAGCAGTATTTTAAAACAATATAGATGAAGCCTCTGCTGTTACTTTCGTGAAATACGTCAAGCAGCCTTTGACAGCAGCTTTAATTTTTTAACCTCCTTGTCAATCACTAGCCCCTCGAGGTTACTGGACCCCGCTGCTGAGCTTTGGAATAGTCCCTGCTGGACACCTGCCTGGTGTCTCTCCTCTAGGCAATTTGTGAGCTGTTTGGGGGCGGGGGAGTCGTAAAGGGGGGTGAAGGGGAGGGAAAGGGGGAGAGTAGAAGGGGAGGGCAGCACTGAATTAGATTGTTGATAGCGTCCCTCCGAGGACTGCTATTAAGAGCAAGCTATTCTGTACTTCTCTGCTGCAGAAGACAGAATGGTATTCGTGTTAGCACACAGCATGTTGTAAATGTATGAGATTTTTGCTCATCCCGGCTTGGAATTCAGAATAGGGAAAAGAGAGCAACTTGCATGAGAAGCTACTGGAAGAGTGTGCAGAGTTTTGCAGCAGTTGATATTTGTTCTTACATTTTTTCCTTCTTCTAACTGGAAAACTGAGAGACTGGCATTTTTGAAACGGGCTCTTCCCATAATGGCATTCTTGTATTGTGTGGCCAGAGCTTGCAGAGGAGGAAAGCAGGCTGCCGAATTTAGTCACTGATTTCTGTTAGCTGTGGCCTAAGGCTATGCTGAGGTTTATATCCCATTTGTATTGTTGCAGCTCAAAAGAAGAATGTTCAGAGGATGACAAGTGTATTCTGAGTAGGTATGTTGTTTCATTTTCGTATGAAACCCGTCTATTTTCTTTTTCCTGCTACTATTGGTCAGAAATCAGGTTAATAGGTGCAGAATATAGTGCCGTGCTGCAGTATCCCTGTTAAGGTGGAACAATGGTCATGCAAGCTGAAAATAATACCAAAAAAAAAAAAAAAGCCAAACCCTAGCCGCTTTTATTAAATAAAGCTGCATTGTGTGGTATGCACAGTGCAGTCTTTAAATATATATATATATATATATATATATATATATATATGTATATGTATACTGCAGTCAATGCTTTCCTAACGAGGTGGCACTATTGTGGAGTTTGAACGGTAGGATCATCATATGGCTTTAGGGGACAGGAGGATTTAAAGGAGGTGCCTTGCAGCCCTATTTTACAGATTGGAAGCATCGGTTTCAGGGCACTGGCAGGATCATTGGCTTGTTCTCCGCGGCAGCCACTGCTGTGTCAGTACAGTGTGGAATGGAAGTCCTAGTTGGTAGTCTGTTATGGAAACGCTGTTTACTGTTATTGTAGTACCGTGGTGACAACATGCCATTGAAATGGAAAACGAGCTCTCCTGCTATCTGGAAATTCCCAGTTCCTGTGCTTAAAACATCCAGGTCAACTCCACTTTCTCCAGCATACATGTAAGTGAGAGAAAATAGGATATTAAAGTGGGATTTCATTCATGAATCAGCCTTGTGGCAAAAGGGGCTAAACATCCCAAACAGCAGCATCCAAAACCCCACAAGATGAAAAGTCTCGACCTTGCTGACATTTAACTATATTGGCATATCCACATTTTACCATTGTTTTGTTTTTCTGGGAGTTTATGTTTATTTTCATTTAAAGTGCTTCATGGTAATTACTAAGATGAGAGTCTAAAGGTATAGCTAAGAAAATGCATAAGGATAAATTTTTACATTGGTTGGATTTTTTGAATTTTGGTTTATCTGTAATACTTAAGATGACTTCTTTTGTGTAATGGCACAAAAACTGCTGATGATTGATGGTGTTGTATTAAATACGGAAATGCTTTCTATAGTTTTTTGATGAATTTGAAACTTTCAGAATTAACACACTGATCAGAAAAATGAGACTTTTAATCAGGACTTTTATACTTGAGTTGTGTATAAATATTAATAAGTTTGATATTTTATCTTTCTCATTTTTATAATTTGAGTTCTGAAGTGTAAGTTTTGAATTTGTGCAAAATTATAGTCCTGTGAGTAGCGATTTATATACATGGAGTCGAAAAGTATATTATACAAATGTCTATTTTAGAAATTTATTTTAAGTAAATATATACTGAAATATTTGGGGGAAGTCTTTCTAGAATTTTTGAAAATGTTTTTAAATTCATACAGGGCTGCTTTAAAACAAAATCTAGGAGATATAGTAAATTTCTTTTAAAATATTGCCTGTGATCTTTTTTTTTAATAGAGAAGGAGTGAGGGAAAGCTGGACTTTTTTAAAAAAAATTAAATGTGTGAGAAAAGCTTTCGAATGAAAGTCTGTCTTAACTATAAGTGTTCCCTTTAAAATATTTTTCAGTAGGACAGATGTGGAAAATTCTTCCCACTTTTAGGTTTAATGTGTGTTTAGAAATCTGGTGAGTTGCCATTTTATTACTTAGTTTTTGCTTTATATGAGGAGCGGATGCACAGGGTATCTATCTGGTTCTTTGAAAGGCTTTCAACTGCTGAAGAGGTGTGCTTGTGCTCTCAGTCCAAAAGAAGCAATTCCCAGGAACGTGAGGGAAAACGACATTTCAGTTAAATCCTGTTCTCATTTCATTTTCAGATTATTTTGTATATTGCTTCTTAGAGATGCTTCAGATTATTCTATCTGGGTGTTAAATTCTGTTTCCTATAAAGTTAAAATTTTAAGTTATGTTTCTAAAAGAAAAAAGGAAAAAATCAGCTCTATTTGTCTCTCAAAAGCTGTATTTGTTAAAAGTGCAAATTAATGGAGGTGACAGGTTAATGGCGCTCCTTCAAATAATTTGAGAAAATGAGATGTGCCTAGTGACTTTATGTGCCTTAGCCGGTGAGAAATGACCAAAGATTTACCAAAAGCAATTTTATCATCAAAATAAAACACAACAAAACATACACACCCGAGGAAAGTAAAGTCAGTAGGTTCTAATTAATAATGGTTACTAATGATTCTAGTATTCTCACTGCATTTTACTGTCCAAAAGATCCAGTATGCAGCCCCTATTGCAGCTGACTTGTGAGTTTTTAGAGATGGTTAAAATAAACTTATATTTTATTAATCCATACTAGCCACAAGCTCAGATACAGCTTAATACAGCATCTTTAATGAATCACTTTCTTCATTTTAAGTCCTCACCTCTTTGACCTGATGATATAAGTGAGTTGATTTAGATGATAGAAGTCAGAAAATATAGATCTTGCATGTTGGCCCTGATTGTTGGTAGTACACATATGTAGAATGGAAAAGTGTATTTGAGGAGCTAGTGCTAGCCTGGACTGTTTTGGTATTGTGACAGTCTATATTATTAAATTGGCCTTAACTTATTTTTATAAATAAATTAATAGGTTACAATATTATATAAATATACACAGAGAAAATATGTTAAATATAGGAAAAGAAGACTAGCTTGGGGAGTTTAAATCAGTGTTTTAAATAAATTGTTCATTTCCTTGCTGGCCCAGAAATAAAGATACCATGTTTAACATGTTCTCATCAGGGTTTCCTTATATTCCATAACACTTCTACACATAAATGATATTTAAATTGAACATAGTTTTCACTCAGAAATTATAAAGACTATTTTAGAATACTAGGTCAATTAACACTGTGCTTGCTTTCAGAATTGGTTGGCCTGGCAAACACAGAATATAGATTAAATGGTTAGTTGTGTCTTTTAGGTCTAAAGTCTTTGCATTGATTTGAAGTAGCTAAATTCTGACTCTTTAATAGACTGTGATGTTTAGAATTTACCTATAAAATTATGTATAAACATTAAAACTACTATCTTGAATATAGAATTCTTCACAGTTAGTATAAGCATCTTTTGGTATATTTGCTTGTGTAGCATCAGTATTGGTTTTTAAACTTTTATCATTATTTACTGTGATTTGTCAAATATTACATATTACATGATTTTCATTGATGACTTGGGTACTTTTTCAAAGACTGAAATTTCAATATGAAATATTTTTGCAAAGTGTGTTGTAGTAATGGATCAAATATGGGGAAAATATAAAGGCTTCTCATGGTCTCTTTCTCAACTCAGCATAGGTGCTGCTGACTTGAACTCTTGCATTGGTGTTATTGATAGGCCAATGCTGTTAGCCACTAGTAAAAGCTACAATAGAGAATGTTTTACTTACTGCAAACATTGAACAGAAAAGCTCCCTTCTTCTTTCCCTTGTGGATTTAAAGTCCAAGTTGGCTTGCTTTCTGCTTGTTTAGAACCTGAATGAGAATTAAAACCTTTCCATATTTTCAAGACTTATTGACAATAAAGACAATGTTTATGATAATATGAAAGAAATAGTTATTTATATAGTACAAAGTGCTTTTCAAATTGTGTTACAATATGACTCTGGTAAAGTGGAGTACCTTAAAGATGAAAGATTTGGGGAAATTATCCGGAAAATAATCCTTTGGCCTCCATATAGCTTGCTTTCCAAATATTACTTAGTCTTTATTGGATAGATAGTCTTCTTTCAGCTTCAGTTTTGAACACTTGCAGGGGCGGTATGCCATCCAGGTGGAATTCTGAAGGGACTGTCTTGCTCGAAATCTGAGTGATGTGTTTGTGTTCCACACTGTTCAACAGAAGGTTGAAGTTCAACCTTAGCCTGAAGGAGGATCTCCTGGTCAGTGTAAACTGAATTAGTAAAGACACTGCTCCTGACAGGTGTGAACAGTAGAAATTAACCTGTCATTTTGCCTAAATTAATAAAGCTGAAAGGGCAGTCACTTCTAAGTGGTTTTCTGGTATTTGGTATTCATTGTTTTCAAACAGCAAAAGCTTTCTTCAGGCTGATGTTACAGGGTTAATGTATTATTAGATTCCAAGGACACACGGAAATAGAACAGAATTAGCATTAGCGATCTTTTTATCTTTTCTTTAGAAGCACTAAGTCTTGCTAAAAATGGTGTGGCAGTAAGGAGGAAGACAATGGGTAGGAATTTACCAGCACAATGTAATAGTGAATCCTAGCAAGCCAAACAATGGGTGTAGAATGAGTGTTAGTGAATGAGACTTTTGCTCTCTTAGCCAATGCACTTGTATTCAGTTGGTGTTCTGTTTACAATTAGTTTGTTTACTATGTAAAATATATTTTAGAGTAAAATACCAGTAACAATGACTTTCATAGCAATCATTTTCTATCATTTTATCATTAAAATTCAGTATCCAGATTTCCCTAAAAAAGATGGTACTTTACTTGACAATAATTTTTCTAGATTCTTTCATACCATATAAATATTCTTTGTTTGTGGATGACTCACAAGACAGAGAAAATTAAAATATGCATTTTCTAAATTTGACATGTTTTCTATCCCCTAAGATTGTCTTTTTCCCCCATTTTAGTGAATAAAATACAACTTCAAAAATAAAATAAAACAACCATAGAAATCTTTTTATCTAGCCATATACTTCCCAAATTGATATTCTCAAATTAGAAAAGAAAATAATTAAGTATTTTCTCAGTTACCATATACATAAACTTTTGTTTGTGTCTGCTTAGTTTGTTTTTTTACTGCATATGCTCCATCTAATAAAATTATGTGGAGAAATACAAACAACACCTCAGAGCAATGTAATGTTCATGTGTAAGTTTTGTATTAGTAGCATGTTTCTTGAGAATTTCCATTGTCTGAGCTTGCAGAAGGGTTAGCTTAACACTTACTAATGGCAAATCATTGAGATAAAAGTGACCTCAGATGTCATTTAGAGATTCTAAACCCTCTTTAAAGCAAGAATCCTTCCTGTGACACCTCTGGAAGATGCTGGTACAATTCTCCTTGATCACTGTCAGTGACAGAGAGCCCACTACCTCAGCAAGGTAGCACCTTTGATTCGTGAACAGCTTTTCCTTTCATTGAGCAAAATCAATTCCTCCTATCTTTTATCTCCTCTTCCTAGTGTGGTCTTCTAGAGCTATGGAGAAAAGTCTTATTTTTTCCGTAACATATAAGCCTGGAAAAGTTCTTTTTTAATCATTACTCATGTGACAGGTTTTCCAGACTCTTCGCTCTGCTGGTTGTCCCTCACCCAATAGTTTTTTATGTTAATCTTTATACAAGATATTGATTACTTAATCTGAATGAGATGCTCCCCATGTGGTCTGACTAAAGGAAGACACCTCTTGCCTTTCATACAGGCATGATGCTTATCTTAAAGAGCCTGGGATTATATTAGTTTTTAATCATAGCATTCACCCTGAACCATAGTTAATCAGAGTTTGCAACTTCTTTTCAGAGTTTACAATGGGTCAGCAATTATTCTCTTAGCTACTTTGAGAAAGTCTGGCATGCGCAAATGAATTTAAAATTTAGTTTTAAAGCCCACTGTTTGTATCTTTTAAAAAATTTTTAAAAATTTGTTTTTAAGCCCATTGTATGTGTCTTTTGGGGGCTTCCCCAGTTGCTCAGTGGTAAAGAATCTGCCTCAAATGCAGATGTGGGAGACTCAGTTTCGATCCCTGGGTCGGGAAGATCCCTTGGAGGAGGGAATGGCAGCCTACTCCAATAATCTTGCCTGAAAACTCCCATGGACAGAAGAGCCTGGTGGGCTACACTCCATGGGGTCCTAAAGAGTCTGACATGACTGAGCACTGAGAATGTATGTGTCTTTAAAAAGATCTCTTAAAAATTATTTAATGTAACTGAAGACTATTAGACACAAGAAACTTGCAAGACAGAAAGCTAGTATTTCTGATGCTTTTGGAAATTTTCAAGAATTTTACTTGTCAATAATTTATCTAGATTCCTTGTATTTTATGTCTAAATAAATGAGTGTTACCTCCAAGTACTGTTCAAAACATTTCCCCAGAGGGAAGAGAGGTGGAAATGCATATCTTTTATCATCATGAGAAGTCTGAAGTTGCTAAGAATTCTAGACATTCTGCTTGAAATTTCGAATATTTAGATGAGACCTAAATAGGACCAAGTTAAGGGGAAGGAAGAAAAAGAACTAAGAGATGGGCAAGTATTTTATTTGTATTAATGGCTTTATTACTTTTGGTGAAAAGTCAAGAATTATAAGCACTGTACATGCTGATATTTTAAATTGAAATAGCAACCACAGTGTATTGCTTTTATTTCCTCAAGGCTGAGAATGAGGTGGTATAAATGTGAGATTCTTGGGCAACCAGTACATAAAGAAGTTACTGAGCAATCTACTTTTGAAAGAGCTCAGTTCTTTTTCAATCACCTGTATATTGAGTTTCTGATATTCAGAAGTTATTCACTGCCTGGTATGTGTCAGGCATAACTCTGCTGTGTATTATGGATATAGTCCTTGCAGTTATTCAAAATGACTGTTCTGTCTTTTGGACTCCATGGGAGAGGGCAAGGGTGGCATGATATGGGAGAACGGCATTGAAACATGTAAACTATCATATGTGAAACGAATAGCCAGTCCAGGTTCGATGTATGTTACAGGGTGCTCAGGGCTGGTGCACTGGGATGACCCAGAGGGATGGGATGGGGAGGGAGGTGGGAGTGGGTTCTGGATGGGGAATGCAGGTACACCCATGGCAGATTCATGTCAGTGTATGGCAAAACCATCACAATATTGTAAAGTAAAAAATAAATAAATAAATAAAGGGAAAAAAATAAATAGTACTTACAATGAGAAAAAACAAAACAAAATGACTGTTCTTTATCTTCCATCCTATATTTATAAACAGTTAAATTGCTTAATTTATTTTACTGCTGTGAAAATTCTAAGCCAAAACAAGTTTAAATAACATTTTTGTTTACTGTACTTTCAGTATTGATAATAATTTAACGATGGTAAAAATACTACAGAGGAGAAATGTGTCTGGGCTAACAGAGGAGATATGAATTGGATATAGATAACAGATTTTAAAGTGCATAGTCCTATTGTGATCATTTCACAGTATATACAAATACTGAATCATTATGTGGTATACCTGGAACTAATATAATGTATGTCAGTTATACCCCAGTTTTTAAACAAAAAAGGAAGTGCATATTCCTTAAGGTGGAAAATTATGTAATTTATGTTTAAATATGAAAGTCACCTTTTTAAACAAGAAGAACGAAGTACCATCCTTTAAGTTGGACAGGGCTTAGGTGCTTTATAGCACACAACTGTATCTATTTTTACCTTACAAAGCATCAGCAATTTGATTGCAGACTATGTGATGTAATCTTGTGAAAAATAAAATTATATTATGTTTCCTACTGTAGTAAAATATTTTCACTGGCGTGACTTACTATGATTAGGGTATATGTTTTTACCCAATTTGATCATATTTATGGTAAGACAGGAGCATGGCCAACCTGTACAATACTTTGTATATGGTTCAGTGGAGAAATGAAATATCTTTCCATAAGAACAATGTAAATAAAAACAACTTTCAGAACTCTTGATCTACCTACATAACAGATGTTATAAATTTCATACGAAATATATTTATTTCCAGTTTTTAAAATCTGCTGGTTTAGCGTAGTTAAATGTAATACAGTTCATTGAGTTCTGATATTAGAGTACAAGCATTTTGTTAAAACTTCCCGAAGTTTGCTGTCCAGGAAGACACTCCTTTGGAAAAGGTTCCAGGTGTTCTTACTTGTTGCAAGTAGTAAGTCCTTCCTTTTCTGGAAAAAAAAAAACAACAAAAAAAGCCAAGCACTTCGTCAGCTGCCTCCCAAACACTCTAGAAAGATAAGTCTTCTTCCTGTTTTACAGTAAGGGCACGGTGGTTCCAAGAAGTTAATTAAGTTGCTCAATGTCACACTTCAAGTGGCAAAGTGAGAATTCAAATACAGGTCTTGATTTCAATGATCTTGGCTTCTCTAATGCCTTCTTATTTTCGTAAAGTTTTACTACTTTCATGCCATCTCCTAATTAGGAAATATCTCACTAGGATTCGAAAAGCAAAGAAGTATAACAGATGAGATAAAATTTTTTGAATTGGATGGTGGTATAGGAACAAGATAGCTCTACTTTGTGATACGGTCAAGGAGTGAAATTACAGGAAAATACTGGGGCAATAATCTTTACTTACCAGGATTACCAGGTTACCAGGATTAACCTCTTATTTCCTACTTTTGTTGAAGCATTATTCTACTTTCATTGGCCACCCACCTTTTTCCCCCTGGTAATTAGCTGCCATTGACAGCGCTGTAGCACACTAAAATCAAGGTAATGGCAGTGCTGTGTTTGCTTCTGAGGCTCTAGGGGAGCATGCATTTCCTACTCATTTGGATTACTGACAGAATTCAGTTCTTTGCAGCTGTAGGACCACCAAGGTCCCCATCTTCGTGCTGGCTGTAAGCCAATAGTTGATCTCAGCTTCTAGGGGCCACCAGCATTCTTTGGCTTCTGTCTCCCTTCCTCCATCTTCACTGCCAGCAATGGCAAGAGTCTTTTTCACATCTATCTCTCTCTGAGCCCTCTCTTTTGCCTTTCTCTTCCACTTTTAAGGATACATGTGATTAGATTGGAAGATGCAGGGACTAGATTGAGATTTTGATTTAAAAGCTTTAAATACTGCAGGGGATTTTGTTTGTTTGTTTTGGCCAGGCAGCTCTCTTGGCATGTGAGCTCTTAGTTCCCCAACCAGGTAATCAAATCTATGCCCCCCTGCCCTAGATGAATGGAGTCTTAACCACCAGACTACCAAGTCCCATGAATATGGTATTTTAGAACAATAAAATTTTGAAAATGAAACATTACAGGAATGATGTATTAGAGTGGCGAGCTCATCTGTTGGTGGCAACTGGGCCAAACTGCCGGGAGCCGACAGGATGCCCCCTCACTCGGATGACAAAGTCACGACTGAGAAGGAAACTGCAAAGTGGATTTTCCTTAGGGGCATCCCAAGACAAGGCCCCTCCTGGTATTTTTCTTGGGAAATTCTGTTTATGCTCTGAACATTAGCTCATCTCAGTAGGTCAGTCCCAGTTAGAAATAATTCATCCTGAGATAATTCCTTCAGACCTTATTTCCCCCAGGCAATTGGGGAAGGCAGATTCCCTTCCCTGGGGACAAAGGAGGAAAAGGGACATTTAAATAGATTACTACACCTCCTACTCTTTACTGGGGAGTTTCTTTCTACTTAGATTGATGTACTTATCCAAAGTATGCTGGAGACAATCAAATGGTAAACATACTAATGTTAAATCTAATTATGCAGAAATCCAACTTTTGCAAGGAAAATGAGCTTAAGGTTAAAGTTGTTGATGATAGGCAGAAAACAAGATTGTATAGAATTACATGTGATGTAATGGGTGTGTTTCTTGGGTATAAAACCTGTAAACCAACAACAATAGAGAGAGAGAGACTGCTCCATCACCACATTGACTCAGCTCAGTTCTTCCGCCACTCATCCCTCAAGACCCCCGGAACCGCCGAGGCCAGACCCTGGCACCAAACTAGTGCCTTGGCCATTTCTCTGTCCTTCCTTTCTCTTTCCCCCTCCTTCTTCCCCACTTGAAAGTCTCTCACTGAGGATATTTCTACAAATTCTAAATGACCTTTGCTGATTTACAACTTGCCCTGTAACATCTTCTTTTCACTTTTTTGCTTTGTTTTTGTTTGTTTGGTTTTAATAATATAGTGCTTTTTCACTGACCCATGAGATCAGAACATGGCATCTTAAAAAGAGCCTGAGTATCTTATTCAGGATTCTTTGAATCCAAGAGCTGGGAAGAACCTTAGAAATCATTCTTTGTCATACCACTGTACCTAGAAAGAGAATGTGGTATTTAAGTCTGGTCAGTTTTCCGCCATCTGTATAAGTTTGTTGTATTTGATGATTTAATCCAGTCTTAGTTTATATTTCCTTTTTATTACTTCATCCCATTTCATCAACTTTATTACAAATTAATGTTAAAAAGCAGTTTACTACAAAAGCCTCAACTAGATTTCTCTTTATAGATGTGATTATACCAGAGATTTTTCTCTTGTATTGCATTGAACCATTTTCCTAGTTAACTCACAGTTTGACCTAGCTTTAGTTTGGGTGGACCTACAGAATATTTGAGGGACTTCCCTGGTGGTCCAGTGTCTAAAACTCGATGCTCCCAATGCAGAGAGGCAAGGTTTGATTGCTATTTAGGGAACTAGATCTCACATGCTGCAACAAAGATCAGAGATCCCAACGAAGATCAAAGATCCTGCATGCTGCAACTAAGTCCTCACACAGGCATGTAAATAAATATTTTAAAAATAATAATAATTTCTTTACAAATTTGAAATATGGTTTTGAAGAGTATATGGATATTCTAGATTATAAGTAAATAATCCAATAGACAACTCCTTAGCATCACCAAATTGAAGTCATTTTATTCATTATGAGTATTTTCCCTCAAAGAATGTGCATGTGTAATCATTTCTGAATGATTCACAGCTAAACAAAGGTTCATGGAACTGGAACCAAAATTTTCATCCTAATTCCGTGACCTGGCTCATTAGCATATTTTTTATAGGCGTATTGCTGAAGTCTATAGATATAATTAGAGACTTTTTTTTCAAATGATGTGATGTACCATCAATCATCATATGTTTGGCTTTCTTTCCTGTAATTATTATTACAGATTATATTTTTGCATAGTGGATATTATTTGATTGCTGATCCAGCCTTGCAGACAGCCTGATCTGGTATGGATAATCCTTTCAAATAAAATAAAAGTAAGGAAATTTGATGTTATTTACTTTTTTTTAATTTGGTGCTTATATGCTAAATATGAACTGATATGCTTCTGTACCAGGGAACAAGTATATGATTAGTTTTGTTACTGTAGCTTATATAAATTATGAAATATGGAGTTTGTTAGCAGATAATGTTGATAATTTATTATTTTTATAACATTTAGTCCTTTGCAAAGTAATGATGTCTTTTACTGTAATCTCTTTGCAAGCAAGTATCTCACCTGCTCTTTTATACCTATCTCCTAGTGCAGGGCCTGGCACATAGCAGGTGTTCAAATGTTAACTTAGTGAACGAATTCAGAGAGTAATTTTTAGGTTTGTAGCCTTGTGCAAATTATTTCACTTAAAAGTGTGTTGCATATCTTCATTTCATACATAGAGGGGTCTAATATATTACAGTCTTGTTAGTAAGTTACAGCTATCTTTCCTATGAAAAGAGCTAATCCAAAATCCTGATTCTGCTCCTTGCTTACTGATAAATACCATGATGCTGGCACAGACTGAAAGTAATTTTAGCAGAAGCAATTTACCATTGACCAGAATATTTTAGTCATGGTTCATCAAATTGTAATCTGATAAAGAAAGTAAGATTATGATCTCGTCCAAGGCAGCAACTCCTCTTAAAGTTAAGAGTTATTTGGCTTATTTTCACACGTCCTTTACCCTAATGGAGAAAAGTATTTTAGACACATTTATGTTTTAAAACTAGTATGGTTGCACCTAAATGATAATGTGTTTCTATGTATAGTTTGAAAATAGAATCTGACTAGGTTTTAGGAGAAGTAAATTTAAGATCATTACTCGAAAAATCATCTACATTTACTTATGTTCTGAATTGTTTTATACTTAAAGAGGCTAGACCAAATGCAAAGGTTTAACAGACGATAAATTTTTTGGTTTTTTTTTTTTTTTGGTTGTGTTCCACGGCTTGCGGGGTCTTAGTTCCTCCACTGGAGATTCAACCTGGGGCCATGGCACTGAGTCCTAACCACTGAGAAATCTGGGAACTCCCAGCAGATATTAAATTAACTAACCTTCCCTTTTATCAGAAATATTTTAAATAAATGCTTTTATACATTACTTGGTTAACAAAAGAAAAAAACAGCATAGCAGTTACCAATGTATGAAAACAACGTATCCTAAAGCAAAACAATTGATAGTTTGTGAATAAATTTAGATTTGTATTCTCAATCGTTAAATATATATTTTCTTTGAATTATTTCCCATAATGTGCAACTAGTTAAAGAGGGCTAGTCCAAGAAGCCTGGAATCCAAGAGTGTAAGATTTTACTTTTGTTCAGCAAGCAGAGAGGAGTCATTGAATACTTTTGAACAAGGAAATGACTTTCAGAGCTATAAATATAGCCACAGTATATGAAGAAGCTGTACTATAACAAATATGTAATTTATGTTAATAACCAAATCCAAGGAAGAAGTAATAGATACCTGAAGTGTGGTAGGGACAGTGAGGGTGGAGAGGTGGTGAAAGATAGATGTGTACTAGAGAGACACTTAGTAGTACTTTGTCAGTTGCCTGGACATAGGAGATGGGGGGGAACCAGGAGTCAAAGATGACTGAAATATTTTGATGATAACACTTTTTTTCTTAGAATCCAGACTATCCTATCTATATCTCTCTTCAGTGCATGACATCTAGATACATGAGATTCCTAAACTTTCTTCTGATTGACTAAGCTTCCAGGAATGCTCATTAAGAACTGTGTAGTCAAATTTTTCCATTGAGAGTATCTTTAAATAAGCTAATTTTCTCTTTAAAGCATGATCTATAAAAATACTAGATTTTGGACATTTAAAAATGACTTATTGCTTCAAGAAATAGCTTGTTATATATGGGGTGGCTTGAGGGGGAACAGCATTTAGGTTAGCATTTTCCAACTAGCTGGGCAAACTTGACACCTTGACCCTGTTCTCCTCATCTACTTGGTGACTCTTCTTGGCCTCCTTCTTACCTGCAATTTGAGAGTCAGAAATTATAAATTGGGGTATGAAACACTAGTTTATTTTTTTAATTTTTTATTTATTTTTAATTTTCTTTACATTATCGTGTTGGTTTTGCCATACATTGACATGAATCTGCCATAGGTATACATATGTTCCCCTTCCAGAAACCCCCTCCCACCTCCCTCCTGATTCCCTCTCTCTGGGTCATCCGGATGCACTAGCCCTGAGCATCAAACCTGGGCTGGCGATTGATTTCATATGATGATTAATATGTTTCAATGATGTTCTCCCATATCATCCCACCCTTGCCCTCTCCCATAGAGTCCAAAAGACTGTTCTATACATCTGCGTGAAACACTAGTTTAAAGGACAGTATGGAAGGAAGGAAAGGAAGGGAATGCTTCTCTCTTGCTTAATATCCTTCAGTTATATGTCACAAACAGTTTGAGGCAGTACTTCATTACAACTTCACAATTCATAGATTGCTTCAGCAAGACACATACACACACAGTCTGAAAATGCTCCAGTTAGCTTCTATTCAGGATTCCCACTTAGTTGACTGGGAAATGTGAGTGTTGGATGCTTACGGTCATATTGTTTAAATGATATGGTCTGCCTTGACCCTTTTTGAGTTCTACCCAAGAACACAAACTCTTTAAGCCAGAGACCATTATGTTCCTAGAAGGAAACACCTTACCCACAAAGTGGCAAACTCCTCAATGAATTATAATTTGCATCTACTCTCTTAAAAAAATAACCAGTCTGTCTTCTAGGACATCATTACCAGTTTTATCAAGAATACTTAATATTTGGGGTAAACAAATATAGTCATGGTACATAAATACTTTATTCAAAAGAATCCTTCCTGCACAGTGGACAAAATCTTATGAAAATATTTTTATAGGGCAATTTTTGTTAATCACATTAATAGAGCTATCTGTAGCTAAATCATGAAATTGCATTGTGATGTTGAATGCAACTGACCAATACAGTGATCTTAGTTAAAATAGTTTTCTAGGACTGTAGTCAAGTGGAGGTTCTGGATGGCATTTCAGGAGAAAAATCAGAAGCCATTTCTGCATTTATCCTCTTAGAATATGCTTGAATGTGTAGATAGGTGAGTGGGCTGTGACAGTCAAGGATTTTTTCATCTTCTAACAACCTAAGAACTTAAGGTCAGGAATAATCACTTATGTTTCTTTACGGTAAGCATTGTACAAGATGGATAACAAAGTCTTTTTTTAATTTATTTTAATTGGAGGCTCATTACTTTACAATATTGTATTGGTTTTCTCATACATTGACATGAATCCGCCATGGGTGTACATGTGTTCTCCATCCTGAACCCCGCTTCCACCTCCCTCCCCATCCCATCCCTCTGGATCATCCCAGTGCACCAGCCCCGCGCACCCTGTAGCATGCATCAAACCTGGACTGGCGATTTGTTTCACATATGATAATTTACATGTTTCAATACCATTCTCCCAAATCATCCCACCCTCACCCTCTCCCACAGAGTCCAAAAGACTGTTCTATACATTTGTGTCTCTTTTGCTGTCTCACATACAGGGTTATCGTTACCATCTTTCTAAATTCCATATATATGTGTTAGTATACTGTATTGGTGTCTTTATTTCTGGCTTACTTCACTCTCTATAATAGGCTCCAGTTTCGTCCACCTCATTAGAACTGACTCAAATGTATTCTTTTTAATGGCTGAGTAATATTCCATTGTGTATATGTACCACAGCTTCCTTATGCACTCGTCTGCTGATGGACATCTAGGTTGCTTCCTTGTCCTGGCTATTACAAACAGTGCTGTGATGAACACTGGGGTACACGTGTCTTTCAATTCTGGTTTCCTCGGTGTGTATGCCCAGCAGTAGGATTGCTGAGTCATAAGGCAATTCTGTTTCCAGTTTTTTAAGGAATCTCCACACTGTTCTCCATAGTGGCTGTATTAGTTTGCATTCCCACCAACTGGAATTCAGTTGCAGGAGTTGCTTGTATATTTTTGAGATTAATTCTTTGTCGGTTGCTTTGTTTGCTATTATTTTCTCCCATTCTGAAGGCTGCCTTTTCACCTTTCTTATAGTTTCCTTGTGCAGAAGCTTTTAATTTTAATTAGGTCCCATTTGTTTATTTTTGCTTTTATTTCCAATATTCTGGGAGGTGGGTCATAGAGGATCCTGCTGTGATTTATGTCAGAGAGTGTTTTGCCTTTATTTTCCACTAGGAGTTTTATAGTTTCTGGTCTTATGTTTAGATATTTGATCCATTTTGAGTTAATTTTTGTGTATGGTGTTAGAAAGTGTGTTCTAGTTTCATTCTTTTACAAATGGTTGACCAGTTTTCCCAGCACCACTTGTTAAAGAGATTGTCTTTTCTCCATTGTATATTCTTGCTTCCTTTGTCAAAGATAAGGTGTCCATAGATACGTGGATTTATCTCTGGGCTTTCTGTTTTGTTCCACTGATCTATATTTCTGTCTTTGTGCCAGTACCATACTGTCTTGATGACTGTGGCTTTGTAGTACAGCCTAAAGTCAGGCAGATTGATTCCTCCAGTTCCACTCTTCTTTCTCAAGATTGCTTTGGCTATAAGAGATTTTTTGTATTTCCATACAAATTGTGAAATTATTTGTTCCAATTCTCTGAAAAAGACCTCTGGTTGCTTGATAGGAATTGCATTGAATCTATAGATTGTTCTGGGTAGTATACTCATTTTCACTATATTGATTCTTCCAATCCATGAACCCGGTATATTTCTCCATCTATTTGTGTCCTCTTTGAATTCTTTCATCAGTGTTTTATAGTTTTCTATATACAAGTCTTTTGTTTCTTTAGGTAGAAATACTCCTAAGTATTTTATTCTTTTTGTTTCGATGGTGAATGGAATTGTTTCCTTAATTTCTCTTTCTGTTTTCTCATTGTTAGTGTATAGGAATGCCAGGGATTTCTGTGTGTTGATTTTATATCCTGCAACTTTTCTATATTCATTGATTAACTCTAGTAATTTTCTGGTGGAATGTTTAGGGTTTTCTATGTAGAGGATCATGCCATCTGTAAACAGTGAGAGTTTTACTTCTTTTCCAATCTGGATTCCTTTTATTTCTTTTTCTGCTCTGCTGTGGCCAAAATTATGTTGAATAGTAGTGGTGAGGTTGGGCACCCTTGTCATATTCCTGACTTTAGGGGAAATGCTTTCAAGATAACAGAGTCTTATAGCAAAGTTTCATTTAAAAAGCCTTAATGATGAGACTTCCCTGGTAGTCCAGTAGTTAAGACTTTGCTTCCAATACAAAGGGGATGGATTCCATCCCTGTTTGAGGATCTATGATCCTACATGCTGCAGGGCTTGACCAAAAAACAAACAAACAAAAACGGGGACTCTCTGGTGGTCCAGTGGCTAGGAATGCACTCCCAGTGCAGAGGACCCTGGTCCGATGCCTGGACAGGGAACTAGATCCCTCCCACATGCCACAACTAAGACCTGGGGCAGCCAAATAAATAAATATTTTAAAAATAAAAACAAAATTTTTTAAAAAATAAGAACAAAACAAAAGAAAAACTTTAATGGTGAGGCAAATACGTACAAAATGGAAAATAATTTCAATATGAAAAATTGTACTAAAATTAGACTTTTTGCTTCTCTAAGCTTCATATCTGAGACAGGCTTGAGAGAACTATCCTTAGTGTGATTCCCAGACTCTTGGGGTTAAGACTTTATCTTCTGATTTCTCTTTTTATATTACCTTCTCTCTTAAAATATTGGCTTCACAATAAAATATCAAGTTGATGAAATCATATTAAACATATTTAAATGATCGGTTTGATATATTCATTGAAATAATTAGGGATGCCTTAGGTCATTGCAAAATCAAGAATGAGATTTGTTACATTTATTATAGTCTTTGAAGATAGAATCAGTGGGACTCAAAGAGCTGCCAGTTGTAATTCTTAAAACATGAAGTGCAATTGGCTATTACTTTTAAGTTGTAAAGTCTTACTCCTTGTTTTTATTATCATGTTTCCTTTTAAAAGAGAAATAAACATTCCCTTAGGACATGGTCATGAATTATTGACTTCATGAAGTTGAATGTAACTAGGAAATTCAGAAAAGACAGAAACGAATTGGATTTTTACCACTTGATTAATGATTCCTCCTTCCCAGAGAGATTTGTCTCAGTGATTTCTAATTGGTTTCGAGCTTGTGGAATCTACCTTTATAATAAACTCTAAAATTGGATAACTTGGATGTTTGAATATTTCATAAACTGAAATTTTAGGCAGGTAAAAGCCCGAGTCTTTAATAGTATGGTTTTCCCTTGAAATGCACCATAGCACCATAGTCAGATTTCAAAGTTAGTGAGCTGCAGATAATAGGAGTAAAATGACACCTTGGTTAATAAATCCTCTGGGAGAAAAAAGCTCCTTTATAGAAAGGTGGCCAGGGTGTCAGAGTTCCCATTCCAGTTTCTTCATTTGGGGATTGAAGAAGGAAAATGCATGCTCCTGGCCTCAGGTATAGCTCAACTTCTTCATAGCTGGGCTGGTGCTGGCTGTAGTGGGGTAGGGAGCATCCTTTCAGAGGGTTATAACTCTTTTCTTCTGGGAAGGAAGCTATTGACTGTGATGGGAGTCTGTGCTGTTCATCCAAACTATATATCCACGTTGCTGTCTGCCTCCCACCAGTACCACTTGTGTACTCTCTCACCTTATGTGGCTTCTTAAGGCAAGGGAGTTTTGACTGAGACTTAACTTTTTTAGGTAGTAGATGTGGAATCAGCATTTAGAATTCATTTATTAAAAAGTAGTGTGGTTGATTTCCAATGTTATATTAGTTTCAAGTAGAACTCATTCTTTTGCTTATTCTTTTTGTCTCTACTTCAGGTATCTGTCTATCTATCTATCTATCTATTTAACCAGCCATTGGGGCTTCCCCAGTAGCTCAACTGGTAAAGAATCCACCTGCAATGTGGGAGACCTGGGTTCGATCCCTGAGTTGGGAAGATCCCCTAGAGGAGGCAATGACTACCCACTCCAGTATTCTGGCCTGGAGAGTTCCATGGATTGTATAGTCCATGGAGTTGCAAAGTGTCAGACACGACTTAGCAGCTTTCACTTTCTATCTATATCTTTCATCCAAATATGATGAGAAATTTATATAAACCAAGCTTCCAAACAGTAGAATTTTGTAGTCTAGGTGCATGAGACTTGATGTAGTTTAATTGATGTATGGGTTTTAAAAGATGAAGGAAGAAAGTTTTGAAATAGATAGAGGGAGCAAACATTAAATTCAAAGTGTTTCAAGGACAGGATTGAGATACTCAGTGCAAATTCTTTATGGTTTGGATAATTAACTTTCATCCAGTTAGAGTGAAATATCATTTGTCATCCCATTTGTTTAGCCCAATTCCCTCATCTGTGTCATAGTGCTATTTCTGTGATGGCTATTGTGTGGCTTTGGAATTCAGAATCTGTTCTTTTCAATGTTCATATCAGTAATGTCAAGTTCTTCCTAAATTTGATCTGAGTTATATCCTAGGATATACTCCCTCCCAACCCCAGATGTGTTGGGAGAATGGCATGGGGAGGTTTTTAACATTGGTATGTTTGTTATGGAAGTGGTGATAAAAGTGGGTAATTTTAGCCTGAACTAATTCAGCCAACAAATGGGTTCCCTGTAACAGAACGATCCTCATGTCTATAAATTAAACATTGGAATGTCCATCTTGAGGCTTCATGGCCTATACTCTCTGCTCTTTGTTTTTTAGGTTTGGTGTGGTGGGAACAATGTGGGCTGTGGAATTAGATTCAAGTAAAAATCCTAGTTACCAGATTCATCGTGAGGCCTTAAACTCACTGAGTTTCAGTTGCCTGTCTTTAAAATGGGATTGTTACGAGGATTAAGCAGCACAGAGAACATGCCTGGCACACTGCCTAGCACGCAGCAGGTGCTGGGTAGATGATCTTATTCCTATGTTAAAATTGACAGCAGTTATTTATTAATGTGGTTTGATTTGAAATGTGACATACATTTGCATATAAGGAAGCTTCTTGACTTTAGAAAATCACTTTAGAGTCTGACGCTATCACCTTGAACTTGTTTTCCTCTTTTGTGGGCTCTGCTATTGCTACAGCAGATAAGAAAGCCTTGGAAAGTTTAGCAGCTATTTTATATCATTTATGCTAAAGATTTCCATTAGCAGATTTCTTGCAACCTGACAATAATGTACTTATGTCATTAAAAAAATACAAATAATGAAAGCTTTATCTTTCTTGGCTTCTTTGAGGCAAGCACCTTCTTAAGAAGATACATTCTCCATAGTTTCTGAAATAGTGATTAATTTACTTTTTCTTAAGAGGAATTGCTATGATTATAACTTCCTTGTGCAGTGGTACCATAAATGATAATTTTAGTTGGGACATATCTTTAAATATTTCAGATTTTAAAGGTTTTTCTTTTAAAGAAAACACTAGGTTTATTATATATATATACATATATATATGTATATATGTATATATTAACTACATGAATTGGAAAATTTCTTTCTGATTTTTAAAAATACTTTCTTTTTTTCGTAATATCATTAAATTGAGTGTGTGTGTGTGTGTGTACACATATGATTCAGGTTTTGATGGTGTGGTGAAGGAGAGTTTTAAATTTTTGAGGTAGGAAGCTTATTAATGCTTTAGAATTCAATGCAGAATGCATATTTTGAATCTATAGAAGAATCAGTGGGAAATGACTAATACCATCTTAAGTTTTTAATTTATTTCTCATGGGGGATGGAAATACCTTGACGGATTTAGCACTCAAATTCAAATGAGTGTGAGAACAGGTGGCTGAATTTTTCCTCCACCTGCCAATGCAACTTTATCACAAGAAATGTTTCATTTAGCAAATGCTGCTGCTAGCAGACGCTTCTCTGTTTCAGAGCAGAAAAACAAATGGCTGGGGAGTTCTTCTTTGAAGAAAGTCTTTTTCTTGATTTTCTTTTTAAATTGTGAGTGTGAGAAATGTGTATTTTATTTTTCTAGGGGATGGGTGGTGGAAAGCATGAATCAGTGCCTTGATTAACCAACCCGACTTGTGTTGTTATACCATTCATGACTTTTATTTTTGTTTTGTTATTGTTGCTGTATTTGCACACCGACCCAATGGCACTGACTTTCAATTATAATGATATTATTACTCAAGGAAATTGCAATATTTGGATAATACTTTTGACACCAACTCAGAAACCCCTGTTCTTTTGTTATAGTGCTATTACATTATTAGAATTACATACATTGTTAGGCCTAATCGCTTTGTAATGTAATAGTCACAAACAATAAGAAGTGCTGTGAAACTGATTGGGAACTAAAGAGAGAAAAGCATTGATATACTTCTACCTTTCTAGTTTTTCTCTGGTTCACTTATTTTTTTCCCTCAGAAATATAAACAAGTAAAGGAACAACTTGACACCTGTTCTTATGGCCTTACATATATCCTATCAGCATGGTTTATTGAAATTGATGAGTGTTCTAAGACTCTTTGAGGCTTTGGAGCCAAGTGATGCAATTATGAGATACTCTTCCCGTCCCCATATGACATACCAACAAACCTGACTGCTATTGTGAATTCTAAGTACACGGTTCTTCACAGAATATCTACCAGACTATTAGCTCTACAGAGCTATTCATTGTCGAAAACATATTTGAACCAGATTGACAGACCACTCCTGCTCTAGCCCACCTACTAGTCATACACAGTCCTTCACTGACATGGTGTTCAGTGTAAAAAGAAACAGAATTTTTATATTTGATTTTTAAATTTTCATTAAAAAATCTGTTGAATAAACAGTGCCATGCAGATGGCAAGGGCTTAATACATGTTTGCACTAGCAATTTTGAGACTGTATCTTCTGTACTCTTTAAGTGTACAGGTTTGCTTTAATTTGCATATTCTGGAATACTAATAAGGTTGGGGTTGAGCATTTTCTATCTGTTAATTATTTGTACTTATATATTTATCAATTGTGTCCTTATATCATTTACACTTGTTGCCCCTGGGGTAATTTTTTAAAATATGGATGGCTTTGAGACAGCGTTACAACGTTAGTGTCACCCTGCTAATGTGTGACAAATGCTTAAATTGTCTATTTCCTTTGTCTTCAAATAACAATGCAAAAAATGCCATAGTCTGTGTATGTTTGGTTTGACCACCTTTGTAATGCTTTTAATAAGATGATCAAATAGTGCTTCTTTCTCTACCTGCTGCTGCTGCTGCTAAGTCACTTCAGTCGTGTCCGACTCTGACCCCATAGACGGCAGCTCACCAGGCTTCCTCGTCCCTGGGATTCTCCAGGCAAGAATACTGGAGTGGGTTGCCATTTCCTTCTCCAGTTTGTGAAAATGAAAAGTGAAAGTGAAGTCGCTCAGTCGTGTCCGACTCCTAGCGACCCCGTGGACTGCAGCCCACCAGGCTCCTCCATCCATGGGATTTTCCAGGCAAAAGACCAGAGTGGGGTGCCATTGCCTTCTCCTTTTCTCTACGTAATGCTCTTCAAAAAAGTAATTGTTCCCTTTGAGCAAGTATAGTTGACTGGTTCAAGTACACTTTGTGGAAGATTGCTTTTGTGCTCTGTGGTTGGTCATTGTTAGGAAATAAAATGTGTCCAGTGGTGGTGGGATGGATGGGAAAGGTGTGGTAGTAATGTATAGACGTTATAAGAAAAAGATTGAATTTTTCAAAAGAAAATTGATGAACACAATCTTACCCATGAATAATTTAACAGTTTTGATGAAGTGGGACTATTTGGCCTGAGTTAGCTTAATTCTAAACTGGCATATAACAGTGACTCCAAATACCAATTATTTTCTTTCTCCCCAAAGGACAATTGTTTTAAGCAGAATTAGGAATGATTCTTATATGAGTTTGCAAAGAACAAAACCTGTGTTCATGCTAAGTCGCTTCTCTAGGCTCCTCTATCCATGGGAAGAGGCAAGGATCCTGGAATGGATTACTACACCCTCCTCCAGGGGATCTTCTGGACCCAGGGGTCAAACCAGCATCTCTTATGTCTCCTGATGTCTCCTGCATTGGCAGGAAGTTTCTTTACCACTAGCACCACCTAGGAAGCATAACTGTCTTATTAACTTCAAAGCTGTTATCTACTTATCTCCCATAAACAGTTGATTTTTCAGATGGATAGACTGGAGGAGAGCAGAGATATTCTATTAGGTAATCTTAGAAGAGATAGTGGTAATTAATAATTCTACTGTGTTTCTGACTGCTGTCGTTACCTCATGGAGTTAAATCTCAGACTGAGAGGTTATTTAGAACATGAAATTCCTTTAGAAAAATTTTCCCGAGGAGATTATGTCTATCAGGGTTTCTCAACCTTGGCATTCCTGAAATTTTTGCCTGAATACAACTTTGATGTGGAGACCTTTTTTGTGTGATGTAGGATGTTTCATAGTGTCCCACTAGATCAGAGGAGCAACCCTCGCCTCTACCTAGTGACTATGTGAAATGTGCCGAGACACAGCCAAACATGGGCATGGGCTGGTGGGAGGCAAAAATCCCCTTGATTCCCCTCCCTCCACTGAGGGCCACTAGTCCTTGTATCGCTTCTAACCAATATAACTTGCAAAAATAATATTAAAAATGTTATTTGTCCTTAGAATTACTCAGATAATCATTCCTCTAAGGATAGTTTGATGTAATTGTGGCTTGGGATTTGCAGAGAGGTTTCACCTCCTTGCAGTGTTGAAGAACAATGTGCTTCACATCCAGTCAATAAACTTAATGAAAAGGAGATAGAAGAGAGTATTGAATCTGCTGAGGTTGACATGACGTGTGGTGTTACTGATGCAGAAATAATAGGAAGTGTTGTGAATGTTAAAAAGTCAAAAGATGTTGATAAAAAGTCATGAAGAAGATGATTTTAGTAAAGCATTCTTTAGCTTTGGAAGTAATTAGTTAGAAAGCCAGACGTATTATCTTGCCAAGAAAGGACTGTATTTTCATACTCTGCCTTTCAGTTTTAGGAGCAAGAGACCACTGACATGAAGCAAGTGGTTGTCTACAGTTTATTCAAAAAAAAAGCAATTTCCAGGATATGTCATAGGGGTAGTGTGGTTTTAGCTTTATTCCTGTCCTGTTTACATCTGTGGTTCTATAAAATGATAATTGATGGTCCTTTAAAGCATTGCATGATAAATAAGTGTCTTTGGACTGACCCACAGAAATGATGATATATTAAACCTCTCATGTGCCAGGATCTGTGTCAGGAATACAGAAACTAATGAAACATGCTGCTTGAATGTCCCATTAAAATAATCCTGGATGAATGGAATTTTTCTGGTTAGGCGTATCGGTTACCATCAATCTATTTGCCACTTTTCCATTTGATTCTGTAATTATAAATGTCTGTCTGCAGAAACTGGTTAAAAGTATCTGTGAGTATGTGTAGGCTATATATCATGTATATAATTTAATTCTTTTAAAAAGCTATTTCTGAAACTAGTGGGAAGCTATATTCATTTTTTATGCTTATTAAAATATTGTTCAAATTTTCCTCTTCTTTATTAAATATCCATGAGAGTTGAATAAAACATGGTTATATTGTGAGACCTAAGTGCCTGACTAATCACGGAGCACCACGACACCTCACCCCACCTGTAGCCATTTTCTGCCTCACCCCAGATGTAGCCATTTTCCCTTTAAAAAGCCTTGTACCATGCGGCTCAAGGGCGCTGCCCTCACTCCGCTGCGTCGGTGTGTGTGTTGCGGTCCAGACCCGGGTCTGCAATAAACTTCCTCATGCGCTTGCATCGGTGTAAGGCCTCCTGGTGAGTTGTGGAGACTAGAATCTGGGCATAACATTTGGGGGCTCGTCCGGGATCTCCGTGGCACCAGGACGCCTTGACTGGAGGAAATTTTCAGCCGGTTGATGAGTGTGTGTGTGTCTGCGTCTGTCCTGTGTGGTCCGACTTGTCTAACTGTGCTTTGCTCTGATTCCACCCTCTTTAAATTTGGAGCAGTCAAAAGTGGCTAAGGCGGACGCACCGGGGGGCCACGACTGCTGGGACCTGGGAGACTTCCAGGCCACATGGGAAAGGACTTTGGTCCGTCGGGTGAAGACGAAAGCCCTCAAGTCAGGTTATTTTTGGAGGAGGTGGCTGGGGTGTTCCCAAAACACCACTCCTCACCAGTTTCTGCTTTCACTTTTTGTCTGAAAGCCCTGTCTGGGGTAATAATCTGTGTTCTTGGTTCGTTCTTGTTTGTGTGCCTATGTCTTTATTTGACTTTGACGGACACTATGGGACAGTTAATCTCCACTCCCCTGAACTTAATAACAGGACATTTTAAAGAGGTAAAGGAGCGAGCCCATGCCGCTGCGTCACCCACGGCTCCCCTTTAACCCATTTTGCAGGGAGAACAGAATAAGAGGTCATCTTCCCTTCGGTTCCACCTCTGTACCAGCCAGTACCCCAGCCGGCGCCCCAGCCAAGGCCCCAGCCGGCCTCGCTGGAGCAGGCCTCTGGCCCAGCCCAGAACACTAGGGGAGCTCTCCAGAGAGGACCTCCCCCTGAGGCAGATTCTAGGATCCTTCCCCCGCGCCGTGCGCGGCTGGCCCTATAGAACCAAACGGGGACCAACTACATCACTATTGGCCCTTTGCTACAAGTGACCTGTATAATTGGAAGTTCCAGAATGCCCCTTTCTCCAACAATCCCAAACAACTAATTAACCTCCTTGAAACTGTCCTATTTACTCATCAGCCCACCTGGGATGATCATCAGCAATTGTTACAGGTGCTGTTTACCACAGAAGAGAGAGAGAATATTCTCCAAGAAGCCCAGAAGTCTATTCCAGGCCCTAAGGGTGTCCCGACTACCATCCAGGCAGCTATTGACGCTGCCTTCCCCCTCACTCATCCTGAGTGGGACTGCAGTACCACTGAAGGTAAGGAGAAGCTCCGGGTCTACCGCCAGGCTCTATTGGCAGGTCTCCGAGCAGCCGAGAGGCGTCCTACTAATTTGGCTAAGGTTTACGATTTGAGACAGGGCCAAAAAGAGAGTCCAGCTGCCTTTCTAGAGTGGGTGATGGATGCATTTCGCCAGTTCACCCACATAGATCCTGAGAAACCCGAGCACCTCGGAACAGTGGCACTGGCTTTCATTAATCAGGCAGCACCTGACATCAAAAAGAAACTGCAAAAAGTTGAAAGACTAGGAGAAAAGCAGCTTACAGATTTGGTGGAAATAGCGGAGAAGGTTTATAACAATAGAGACATGGCAGAGGACAGGCAAATCAAAGCTGAAAAGAGGCAGAACAGAGACTTGGCACAGATCCTAGTGGCAGCCACTACCACTGAGCAGGAAGAGCGTCAGCAACAGCTAAAGCAGCTTGCCTCCGGAAGAGACAGATGTGGCCTCAAAGGTAGGCCACCCCTGAACAAAAAACAATGTGCGTACTGCAAGGAAGAAGGACATTGGGTCAGAGAATGCCTCCAGGAAGAGGCCCAAAGTTAAGGTCCTGGTGGAAGGAGTCTTACTCCAAAACCTGGGCCCCTGGAAGAGACCGGTTGCCTATTTCTCTAAAAAGCTGGATTCAGTGGCTGCCAGGTGGCCGGCTTGCTTGCGAATAATTGCCACCACGGCGTCATTAGTAAAAGACGCAGATAAATTGACCTTGGGACAGACTTTTTATGTGACTACCCCTCATGCCATAGAAGGGGTCCTCAAGCAGCCCCCAGACTGCTGGCTCAGTAATGCGAGACTCACCCATTATCAGAGTCTATTGCTAAATCCAACTAGAATCATTTATAGGGCCCCGGCCACCTTAAATCCAGCTACTTTACTGCCTGAACCTGAACTGGATGCTCCCCTTCATGACCGCACCGAGATCTTAACACAGACACAAGGAATACGCGCTGATCTGCAGGACCAGCCTCTGCCGGATGCAGTCTGTACCTGGTATACAGATGGGAGCAGTTTCATCAGAAATGGACTGAGGTATGCGGGCGCGGCGGTTGTAACAGAAACTGAGGTTATCTGGGCCGAGCCCCTACCCCCAGGGACATCAGCTTAACGTGCTGAGCTAACCGCATTAGCCAAGGCGTTAACCCTGGGCAAAGATAAAAAGCTGAATGTTTACACCGACAGCCAGCCGATATGCGTTTGCCACAGCGCATATCCATGGGTCAATTTATAAAGAAAGAGGCTTGCTGATGGTGGAAGGGAGGGCAATCAAAAATAAGGAAGAAGTCCTGGCCCTATTGGCAGCTCTATGGTTACCAAAAAAACTGGCTATTATACACTGCCCTGGACATCAAAAGACTAATAATCCAGTCACGAAGGGCAACCACTTCGCTGACCATATAGCCAGGGAGATTGCCCTCCAGTCAGAGGTCGTAACGACCACCACATTCGTGCTCCCAGATCCAGGAAATCCCAGCCTGCCTAAAGACCCTGAGTACACTCCGGAAGACTTGGACTGGATAGCTGGGATGTCCACGTCTCACTGTGTACAGGGGTGGTGGCAGACTGCCGACTGTAAAGTCATCCTTCCTGAGAAACTGGGAAACCAAATTTTGTCAAAAATACATCGGGCCACCCATATGGGCACCAGGAAGATGCAGGACCTCCTGAGACAGGCCGAGATCAAAAACAAGGATGCTCCTTCTAAGGTTGAACAAATTGTGGCTAATTGCAAAGCCTGTCGATTAACAAATGCAACGTGGAGCCCATCCAACCCCGGATCCAGACAGCGTGGAGACAGGCTGGGACCTTACTGGGAAGTGGATTTCACTGAGGTTAAACCCGGGCGATATGGATATAAATACCTGTTAGTCTTTGTAGACACCTTTTCAGGATGGGTGGAAGCCTTTCCCACCAAGCAAGAAACAGCCCAGATGGTTGCTAAGAAGCTGCTGGAAGATATTCTGCCAAGGTATGGCTTTCCCTTGTTGCTAGGGTCAGACAACGGACCAGCATTCATATCTAAGGTAACTCAAGGGTTAGCTACTGCACTTGGGACAGATTGGAAATTACATTGTGCATACAGGCCCCAGAGTTCAGGACAGGTAGAAAGGATGAATAGAACCCTAAAGGAGACCTTGACTAAATTGACTGGGGAGACTGGCGGGGACTGGGTGGCTCTCCTTCCCTACGTGTTGTTCAGGGTCCGAAATACCCCCTATAAGCTTGGCTTAACTCCTTTTGAAATTGTATTCGGAAGCCCCCCCCCCCCCCCGCATTGTGCCCAGCCTTCAGTCTAAGTTGATAAATGATCCTAGATGCTGATGATACTGACCTTATTCATTCTCTTCAGTCTTTGCAACAAGTCCATAAGGACATCTGGACCAGGTTGAAAGCCTTGTATGAGACAAACCTCTCCCCAAAACCCCACCGATACCAACCAGGAGACTGGGTTTTCATCAAAAGACACTGGCGGGAGAATCTTGAGCCCCGCTGGAAAGGACCATATATCGTTATCCTTGTGACACCCACCGCACTCAAGGTAGACGGCATTTCTACCTGGATCCATCACTCCCACGTGAGTCCAGCTGACCGCTCCGTACTTCAAGAGGAATTTCTCTCACCAAGATGGACTCTCTCAAGGAACCCAGACAACCCGTTGAAAGTGCACCTACAAAAGACTTAATGCTGTTGTTTATAACTATTGCGGGGTCCTGCCCTCATGATTGTATGGAAAGTCTTGGGCTTTGTGGGGGAGGGAGGGGAGGCCTCGCGTTACTTTCGTCCACTCCTCCTGCTATGATGCCCATAACCTCCAGGAATGTACCTATGAAGGGAAACAATATTGGACGACGACAAGGAAACTGATGATCCCAACAACGCTCAAGATTGAGCCCCACTATTTACTAGAAAAAAGGGGGGATGTGAGACCTAAGTGCCTGACTAATCACGGAGCACCATGACGCCTCACCCCACCTGTAGCCATTTTCCGCCTCACTCCAGATGTAGCCATTTTCCCTTTAAAAAGCCTTGTACCATGTGGCTTGGGGCCGCTGCCCTCACTCCGCTGTGTCGGTGTGTGTTTGCGGTCCAGACCCGGGTCTGCAATAAACTTCCTCATGCGCTTGCATTGATTTAAGGCCTCCTGGTGATTTGTGGAGATTAGGATCTGGGCATAACAATGTATTATTAATTCATTTTTTAATACTATGACTCTAATATAGTTAAGAAGAAATGACATCACCCTGAAGGCCAGGATTTTTGCTTATTATTTCAAGATCTAAAGCCATTTGGTTGGTGTTGGAATTCAGAAAGCACAAACTTTATTAAAAGTATAGTCTTTTTTTTTTATTATTTTTTTTTATTATTGTTTTTGCCATACATTGTCATGATATTACCATGGGTTTACATATGCTTCCCCTCCGGGTCCCCCCTCCCTCCTCCCTCCCCCCCGGGAAATCTCGCTGCACCAGTCCCGAGCCTGTTAAAACTGATCAACGTAGACTATATGTATGGTAGGGGGAAAGGTGAAATCTTTATGGTATTGAATAGACCTGAGTTAGAGAAACCAATGCTTCAACCTTCAGAAAGCTAGAAAGAAATAGGAAAAAGACAGAGTTCTGGCACTTGAAAATCCATCCTTCCTTCTTCCCTTCCTAATGTCCGTTTTAGCAGTCTATATCATGAACACACAACCTTGTTCAGAGTCACAGGCTCCCCACTCTTAGGCAGGTGATTCAGAAACAATTAAAGCAATACATACCTAAGGAAACAGAAGTTGCCTAGCCTAAGGAACAATGAAAGGTTGTACATGATGGTCAATTTTTAGTGTAACCTGAGGCCTTATAACTATTGTTTTGCTATTTTCTCTGTGAAACTGACCTGTTGACTACAGGTTCTCTAATGCTTTTTATGGCCCCTGAAAAATTGCCAGTGTGATGTATAGACTTATTATTTTTATTATTTGTTTGGAAAGATGGAAAACCACAAAGCTGAAGGAAAGTGAAAGTGAAAGTTGCTCAGTCAGGTCTGACTCTTTGCAACCCCATGGACTATATAGTCCATGGAATTCTCCAGGCCAGAATACCAGAGTGGGTAGCCTTTCCCTTCTCCAGGGGATCTTCCCAACCCAGGGATCAAACCCAGGTCTCCTGCATTGCAGGTGTATTCTTTACAAACTGAGCTATCAGGGAAGCCCATGCTGAAGGTATTTAGCTAAATAATCCCAAGTAATTATTTGGTGAGAGATATTCCAAGAAAAAGAAATTATTTCATGTGTAAAAATTTGTCCGTGCCCTGCAGCTTGTGGGATCTTAGTTCCCAATCAGGACTCAAACCTGGGCTCTCAGCAGTGAAAGCACAGAGTCTTAACCACTGGGCCACCAGAGAATGCCCTCATGTGTAATACTGTTTGTTCAGTTGGGGTTGATTAGAACTACAGCAACACGAGAGAGGAAGTAATGTATATTATATCACAGTTAATCTTTGTTTTTTATTTATGGGGTCTTTGAAATTTGGAAACAGACTATACTTAAATTCAGATTCTGGCCCAGTCACTTTACTAATTTTGTGACCTTAGATAAGTAATTTTTAACCCTTCTGTAGTTCATTTTCCCTCCCTTTAATAAAAAGGAGTTGATAGTAATATTATTACAGTGGATTGCTTTGAGGATTATATGAGATCATATGTGTAAGTTTCTTGACAAGTATCTGATATACAGTGACTATTCAATAAATGACAGGTATTTTTATTTCTAAAAGTAGATATTCCAAATTAATTTTAATTGCAAATAATACAATTTGATGGTATTGCTGCCTAAACAAAACAATCCCAGAGCAATTACTCTGGCAATGAAAAAACAAACCCTTTGTAATTACAGATATGAGTCAGCTGTTAGGTTGATTTCTCAGTTCTCATTCATCTCTTCTGATCTCAGAAGGCTTTTTGCAAATATATATCTATTTCCTCTGTGATATAGAATGATATGAGCCTAAAATACAATGCAACAGCATTCATGTGTGTTCCATAGTCAGATGATTGGCACATAATCAGATGAGTGTGTTTCTTTAAATCATCTCAATATTGTGAATTATGTGACATGTTTTCATTTGGTTTACCTTCTGATTTAAAAACCTTTTCAGATCTCTAGTGGAAGAGGAAGACCAGCACATGAAATTGTCCCTTGGAAGCAGTGAAATGGGCCTCTCCTCCCATTTGCAGTCTTCCAAGGCGGGAACCACACGCATCTTTACCAGCAATACCCACAGTTCTGTGGTGTTACAGGTAAGTTCACTGTCCCTTTTACATTATTTACATAGCTTTAAAAACCACCCAGGGTTTGTATGGTGTGGGATGTCACTAGTGGGAGACGTTGTGCCTGTGTGTGAACAAGGGATTTATGGGTACCCTGTATACATTTGCTGTGACCTTAAAACTGCTCTTATGTTTTTTAATTTATAAAAGTTATTTTACTTTATTTATTGGCTGTGCTGAGATACAGCACGTGGGATCTTAGTTCCTTGACCAGGGATCAAACCACATTTGAAGTGCGGAATTTTGACCGCTGGACCACCAGAGAAGTCTAAAACTGCTCTTAGAAAATAAAGTTGACTAATTAAAAAAAAGGTAAACAAACAGAGGAGAAACCTTGAGGGGGGAAATTGCATGCCTTCTTGATGTTAAAAAATATTCTGAATCCATTGTTCATTTCGTTCGTGTAAGGGAGATTTTACTCTCCTGCTGCTTGCTTAAAGAATGTCATATCTGGCAATGTTGGCTTTTCATTTTGTCTTAGGAAGGGTAAATATCACAAAGTCCCTACATTAAATTTTCTAGTTCCTCACTCACAACCTATTTTCCCATCACCTTTATCATAGTTCTAGAGATTGTATTTATTCAGTGTCTCAGCTCACATTGACAATTGTGGATATTGGAGAATGGTTGAGGGCTTTTGGAGGAAAACACACTGATACATGCAAGAAGTAATAACTGACATCAAAGGAAAGAACAGAAAAACAAGAGAAAGCCAAAAGAATACCAAGAAGTGCGATATGGAGCTGTTTAACATAGGGATAAGCAGTCCAAGTACTTCTGAGTACTGTGGACACTCCCTGACCTCTGTGTGTGTTGCTGACTTAGAGAATATAGTATAATGCTCGATGTCCATAAATTTCTTTTAGATATAGTTAAATTATATCAATCTTCTCAGTTTACTAAAGTAAGGAAAATAAATCCTTCTAAATATATTTGTAAAAGAAATCTCCCCAGATGAATTTCATGCATATTGTTGGTCAAGAACCATTATAGTCAAGCAGTATATAGTATAGTATATAGCTTAATGAGAGAAAGAGGCTTGTACTTGCTATGTGGTCAATTAACTTCTCTGGGATTCATTTTTCTTATCTCTAAAATATGACTCTTGGGAAGCAGATTTCTAAATTTTCTTCAAGTTCCCATCTGTGATTCATTGAAATCTCATTTTCCTCATGTTTCAGTTTCTAATGGGAGCTGGATTTTATGGTTTCTCATTCATCAACAGAAATGAGAGGGCCAGGAAGGAAAAAACTTCCCATCTCCCAGAATCATAGGTTCTACATAAATGGTTTAACTGTTGGTTTTACAAGAGTATGGGAGAAGGAGAATTAGGGGTTGAACAGGAAAAACATGAAAGGAAGAGGTTTTTTTTGTTACATTAAAGTACTTTCTCTAAAGAAAGAGACTCTCCCCCTCCACTATACTTCTGCCCTATCCATGACCGTGGTCATGGATTCAAGCCGATTTTTGTGGTCCTGCTAATTTTTAAAATTTACTTTAAATCAAATAATGAAAGCCACTTATAGTCAAAAAGATTTAGAACAGTAGTCCTCAGATCTTATTCCATATCAGAATCACAAGGAGGAGGGCTTGTTAAACTAAGTCTTGTGCCCCACCCCAGAGTTTTTGAATAAAAAACTCTTGAGGTAGGACCCAGAAATGTGCATTTTTAACAAGTTCCTAGGTGATGCTTTAAGTATGCTGAAAGAAGAGAACGCTGAAACATTAGAATCATAAGAATGCTGACACTTGGCTGTGTCACTTTTTAGCTCGGCCTTTGTTGGTCTAGGCTGGTGGTGGGAATGGAAATGTGAGAGTAACCAGAGAGTTTGTTCTTTCTTCAACTGATTTTTTCATGTTATATTTTCTGTGGTAGTGTAGTGGTACTATTCCATATTGCTATTGAAAAACATTGTATGCTCTCTTTAAAAGTCTATTAAAAATTGTGTTCTCACTAACTGAGATTTTTAAGTCCAAGTACTAGCAGGGACTGGTTTGCTTTTTGTTTTTTAGGGGGGGTATCTGATCTTAGGTGTGTGGTTGTCAAGGGAACAAGCTAGAGAAGTGTTTAATGGGTAAATGTTATCATTGTTTTAAAATTAGTAATCACACAAGCTCCAGCTTCAAAAGGCATTGAAAGTAGCTGTCAGGGGAATAGATCCACGGGGAGAAACTATTAAAAGAAGTCTCACTCTGAAGGATACCCCCAGTGCACAACTGTAGTGGCAAGGACATGAGTTTAGGCTAAAAGCAGAATCCGAGTTTTGCCACTTACAGCTAGTTATGTGACTTTGGGGAAATCTTTATCCTCTCTGGGCCAGTTTCCTTATCTGTAATGTGGGTAGTAGATGTGAAGATTAAATGCAACAATTTATGGGACAGTAAGGTGCATAGTAAATATCCATATATTTTCCTTCCATTTGAACCAAACAGGGAAGGTGTCAGAGGAAATGTCATTGATCAGAAGTGATGGGTATGCCAGATAAGGTGCCCATCTAGTTGGCTTGATCTGCTCTAGCAGATTATTTGTCTCCAGTAAATAGGCTCCAGGAAGGAAACAAGGCTGTTGAAGAAAGTGCCTGGAAATAATTTTGATACCTAATACACTTGGATTCCTAGAATCTTGAATAAATCCCAGGAAAATTCATGATTCTCATTTGCGTTAGCAGTGCAAAATACTTGTACTTAAGTAAGAACCAGGGTTTGCTTAAGTAATAATTGATGAAATAAAAAATTATTTCACTTCCTCACTCCATTACTACTGCTACAACTGTGGTGATTTCTCATGGAAAACTTGCATCCTTGGGCTTCATGCTCTTATCTCAGGTTGTTAACATCTTTTAAACCCCATCCTATGGTGATTCATCAAATCATACCCTTCCTAACACCTTCACTTTTAAAACTAACAGCTTTAGGGAGATATCATTCACCTTTCATAAAATTCATCCTTTTCAAGTGTATGATTCAGTTGGGTTTTAGCATATTTGCAAGGTTTTGCAAATATCACCACAGTCCATTGTAGAACATTATTACCTGTATTATCACCTTGTATCCGTTAGCTGTCATTCCCCATCTACTCATAATCTCTTTCTTAACCTGTGACAGTCATTAGTCTACTATCTATCTCTATAGTTTTGCCTATTCAGAATATTTCACATAAATGGTATTATACACTATGTAGTCTTTTGTGACTGGTTTCTTTTACTTAGCATGGTGTATTCAAGGTTCCCCCACACTGTAGCATGCATCAGTACTTCTTTCCTTTTTACAACTAAATAATATTCCATTCCATGAATATACCACTTTTATAAAAATTCACTCATCCATTTATGGACATTTGGGTTGTTTCCACTTTGGGGTTATTGTGAATGATTATGCTATGAACATTCATGTATGAGTGTCTTCATGAACCTGTTTTCATTTATCTTTTGTATATACCTAAGAGTAGAATTGCTGGGTGATATATCATTCTATGATTAATCTTTTGAACAACTGCCAGAGTGTTTTCTCAAGTGGCTGTGTTTTAAATTCCTTTTGGCATAGTATGATGATCCCAATTTTCTCATATTTTTGCCAACATGTGTTAGCTGTCTTTTTGATTATAGCCATACTAGAAGGTGTGAAGTGGTATCTTATGGTTTTGTTTGTATTTCCCTGAGTGCTAATGATATTGAGCATCTTTTCATTTTTGCACTGGCCATTTGTATATTACCTATGGAGAACTGTCTCTTCAGGTCAGTTCTCCATTTGTTAGTTGAGTTATTTATTTTTTTTTATTATTCAGTGGTAGGAGTTCTTTATATATTCTAGATACAAATCCCCTAGCAATATATGATTTGCAAGTATTTTCTCCCAGCACCTTCAGTTTTGTGGTTCCTTGTTGGTCTTCCATAACTACTCTGCTGCTTTAAAGCATACTCTGTTCTTTATCCATTTAACTATATAATCGTTGCTACTGCTTTACTTTAGTAGAGTTAATGGGACAGATAGACAAGGCAAATTTCTGGAAGACTTCTGATTTTTCATTGTTCTCTAAACATACGTTATTCTTTCACACTTAAGTGTCTTTGCACTCATCCTTCTCCCTGGAATGCCTTTACTTAACATTTTTTGGTCTGGTAAACCCTTATTTATTCATAATAATCCATCTTAAATGGTAAATTGTAAAACTGGAATTCCAGTTTTAGACTGACTACAGTTATGCAGTGGGTAAGCCTGCAGAGTGAACCATCTGAAAATAGTTTCCCCCCATGGATCTGTTCATTTGACACCTAATTTCAGTGCCATTTAAAGCTGGAATTTGTGTAACCTAGGCAGAGTTAGTAGCTCCTTCTTTTACCCTCTTAGCCCATCAGTATCACCTACCAGTGAGATCCACAAGACCTAGAATCTAGTTTGTTTTTCCTGTCTGCCTATGATCTAGTATAGGGCACAGGGTACATGCTTAATAAATGTCAATAAATTAAAAGTATTGTTATTTATTATTAATATTATTATCATCATTGGAAGAGAACACATATAAAGGCCCTAGCCCAGTACCTGACACAGAGGAAGTACTCAATGGTTTTTATTGCTCTTATTGATATTGCTTATGGAATAAATGAATTTGGATAACACTTATAGATCACTTTCACATATACTTGCCTCATTAATACTTGAAGCAATTTTGTCAGGTAGAAAAGGCAAGAATTATTATCCCTATTTTATAGATTGGGAAACTGAAGCTCAGAGAGGTTAGAAAGCTTGCCCAAATTCACTTACCCACTAAGAGAAAAACTAGAACTTGAACATAGGCTCTCTAAATGTAAACTTGTATTTTTTCTAATCTTACTCTAAGCTCTGTTCTGTTTTTAAATATAATGTCTTTGAATATTGTTTTCACTGAATCTAAGTATAATAACATGTATTAAAGGTTAAAAGATAATTTGATATGAATGATACTGTGAAGATTTTGGTCTTTGTAGAAATCACAGAATTACACAGAGTATCTTCATGCCTGCCTGCCCTTCTTCCTCTCTGCCAAACTAGGGATAGGGGGTGGGACCAGAGAGAAAAAAGTCAGTATCATTTTGGAAACACCTCTGTTAGGACAAGGAGGCCATAACTAAAGTACCATGTTTCACCTAGTGGAGTGGCAGTGTATACTAATCGTAGAATAGTTATCTAGGTGGAAACAAATCATTTCTTGATCGTTGACTATGCTTACTCAAGCCTATCAAGCTTGAAAACGCCTCTGTCCTCCAGATGTTTAGGCTGCTAATTAATATTTTCTCATAATAAGATTGGTGCCTATAAGATTGCTCTCCTCCATTTTGTCTATTTATTTTCTCATCCAACTTTAGTTGTAAAGTCACTGAAAGATTTGATTGTATCATCTCAAGTTATTATCTATGTAATAAAATGCTGAAGAAATGGGTTTTCTCAAGAACGTAAATTAACTTGTGCTGTTTTCCAGTGGGCTAACTTAACGAAATATTTACCCTAAAGTAAAGGTTTGGGTTGCTGGTCATGTCATGTTAATGAACTGTACCTTATTTAAAAGTTTTATGATCATAAGATAATCTTTAAAATATATTATTAACATAAGAAAGAGAGACGTAACGATTTTAGAATAAGTTATATTTTATAAAAGAAGCACTTAAATAATTTATATTGTTGAAGTTTTTATTAAAATGATGCTTTTTATTTCTTTATTTAAGTTTCCTGAATGTCACCTAGAATATAGAAAAATGAGTATATAGTTTTTCTTAGGGATAGTTTTTCAGGTACTCAGGTTGGGGTACAATAGGTTATCTTGATACTTCCAATTAAGTGTGTATCTTTAGTACATAAGTTGGATGAGTGTCTACCACCTTTCTTTTCAGACCACTTTAGTGTATTATTACCTTGAGTTTTCAAATGAGTTTCTTTGTTGTTTTGTTATTTAGCATGTTTTAAGTGATAGAGAGGACTAGCACATACCAACTGAGAGTTAAATATGCTCAAGTACATAATTTCAATTTCTTTCTTTTTTTTTTAGCAAGAAAATAGGATTTATTAAAGAGAAGAAAAGTACAAAGTTTTCATCACACACACTGAAAGGGGGTATGAAGCCCCCAAAGGTGGGACTTACAGCAGTTTATGTCCTTACCAGTTTAATCTGTATATTTTTCATTGGCTCCTGTCCGTTAAATACATCATTTCTTTTTTTTTCATTATCATTCAAATGACAGTGTAATTCTAACTTTATTTTTATTTTTTAATATTTATTTATTTTATTTATTTTTGTTTACATTATTATGTTGGTTTTGCCATACATTGACATGAATCCACCGTGGGTATACATGTGTTCCCCATCCTGAACCTCCCTCACACCTCCCTCCCGATTCCATCCCTGTGGGTCATCCCGGTGCACCAGCCCTGAGCACCCTGTATCATGCATCAAACCTGAGCTGGCGATTCATTTCACATATGATAATTTACATGTTTCAGTGCTGTTCTCCCATATCATCCCACCCTTGCCCTCTCCCATAGAGTCCAAAAGACTGTTATATACATCTGCATCTCTTTTTCTGTCTCACATACAGGGTTATCGTTCATAATTTCCATTTCTGATTGTTTGTTGCTAGTATATAAAAATACTGTTTGTTACTGATTATTCATCTTCTATCTTGAGACCTTGAAAAACTGGCTTAATAGTTCTAGAAGCTTTTTTTGTGATTCTGTAGGATTTTCTACATAGATAACCATTTTGCCTGTAAATATAGTTTTTTTCTTCCTTTCCAGTCTAACGCCTCTTATTTCTTTTACTTGCTTTATTGTTCTGGGTAGGAACTCCAGAGAAATGTTGAATAGAACTGGTTAGAGTGTATGTTCTGGCTTTGTCCTAATAGTAGGGAGGCATGCAGTCATTGTTTCACAATTAAGTGTTATGTTAGGCATAGGTTTGAGGAAGTTTCTTTCTTTTCCTAGTCTGCTGAGAGTTTTGTTTTTCTTTCAAATCATAAATCGATATTGGATTTTATCAAATGCTTGTTTGCACCTACTGAGATGATCTTCTCATTTTTCTTTTTTAGTCTACTAACAATATGAATTAAATCAATTGATTTTTGCATGCTAAAGCAACCATGCCTTATAGGAATAAACCCCACTTGGTCATAATGTATTATCCTTTTTATATATTATTAAATTTGATTTGCCAGAATTTTAAGAATTTTTGCATCTGTGGTCATGAGAAATTTTGGTCGTGGTTTTCTTTGATTATCTTTGGTTTTGGTAGGATAATGTTGGCCTTGTAGAATGAATTAGGACATCAGTTCAGTTCAGTTCAGTCGCTCAGTCATGTCCGACTCTTTGTGACCCCATGAGTTGTAGCACGCCAGGCCTCCCTGTTCAACACCAACTCCCGTAGCCCACCCAAACTCATGTCCATTGAGTCTGTGATGCCATCCAACCATCTCATCCTCTGTCGTCCTCGTCTCTTCCTGCCCTCAATCTTACCCAGAAACAGGGTCTTTTCAAATGAATCAGCTCTTCGCAGCAGGTGGCCAAAGTATTGGAGTTTCAGCTTCAACATCAGTTCTTCCAATGAACACCCAGGACTGATCTCCTTTAGGATGGACTGGTTGGATCTCTTGCAGTCCAAGGGACTCTCAAGAGTCTTCTCCAACACCACAGTTCAAAAGCATCAATTCTTCGGCCCTCAGCTTTCTTTATAGTCCAACTCTCACATCCATACATGACCACTGGAAAGACCATAGCCTTGAGTAGATGAACCTTTGTCGGCAAAGTAATGTCTTTGCTTTTTAATATGCTGTCTAGGTTGGTCATAACTTTCCTTCCAAGGACTAAGCATCTTTTAATATCATGGCTTCAGTCACCATCTGCAGTGATTTTGGAGCCCCCAAATATAAAGTCTCTCACTGTTTCCCCATCTATTTGCCATGAAGTGATGGAACCAGATGCCATGATGGGGTATGTCCTCATGGCCACCTGAATTAGGACATGTTCCTTCTTAATTTTCTAAATATGTTTTTGTAAAATTGGTTTTATTTCTTCCTTAAATGTAAAGTATAATTTACCAGTGAAAATTCAGTTTTATTGTGTGTGTGTGTGGCTACTCTGTTTATCCGAGTACTTACAGAAATAATGAAAAATAAGGCTGAACAGTTGAGTTGGGGCCAGATTAACCTTTAAAGTCTTATATAATGATATAATGCAGTGATAGAAAGCCATTAGCAGTATTTAAACTCCAAGCAATTTTATATAATGAAAACAAAATTTAATTAATCTGTTCCTTTTCTGTCCTCTAAATGAAATGAGCAATGTCTCATAAAAACATGACTTGGTGTTGCTTTGATCAAATGTATTGCATTTACTTAAAAAGTGGAGTAAACGTATTCTTCAACCTTCTCTTCTTTTAGTTCCTTAATCTTTTTTCATAAAACATATTTCATGTTAATAATTTTTATTGCTCTTCTCAGGATGCATTTCCTTTTTATTCCCCTTCCTTTTCCAAATTATACTGATCAAAGCTAGATAGACTATGCTGGTAAGTTATTTCCAATGCAGAATTTAGTGTAGAGATTTGGTTATCAGATTATATTTTTTAATACCTAAGAGTATCAATCTAGCTTTTTTTCCACAGCAGCATTTTTGAAAGCTGTTGACATGCAAGCAACTTTTGGTATACATTATTTGTAACTCATCAGGTTTCTATAGTATAGCTGTATAATGTCAACACATACCCTCCTCTGTTTTAATGTAACCATTTAAAAATTTATCAAACTCATTTAAAATATTTCAGTCCTTTAGAGTATGTACCTCCCTCTGTTTAATAGTATTTGAAGTTTTGATACATTAGGTAAATTTACTACAGAGAAGAAAAGAACCCTTTTTAATATATATTCATTGTATTTATATTCTGATTTTTTAAATTTCTTTTTTACTTGGAGTATAATTGCTTTACAATGTTGTGTTAGTTTCAAATGTAAACAAAGTGAATCGCTATATGTATACAGATATCCTCCCACCTTGAGCCTCCCTCCTATCATCCCACCCCTCTGAGTCATCACAGAGCCCCAAGTTGAGCCCCCTGTGCTATATAGTAGCTTCCCACTGCTGCTGCTAAGTCGCTTCAGTCGTGTCCGACTCTGTGCGACCCCAGCTATCTATTTTACACATGGTAGTGCATATATGTCAGTGCAACTATCTCAGTTCATCCCACCCTTTCCTCTCCACCCACACCATATCCACAAGTCCAGGAAAAAAAAAAACCTTTTTTAATGCTTATTTTTCCCCAAAAGAATGTGAAGAAGAGATTTTTAAAAGGAAGATATGAGGATATTTATAGAAGAGGGAAAGGGGAATAAATAGAGAATAGGCCACAATGCCCTCATAAATAGAATCCAAGGCCCAGAAAAAAATAGGAAAATAAAGAACTAAAGGATTAAGCTAGAAAGAAGTTGAGTTTAAAGCAGTAGAAATAGTTTAAAGACACCCTGAAAGACTAATTGGAAATTTTGAGCAAGTTTGTATAAAACAGACCTATATCTGTGTATCATGGACTACTAGCATGTGGAAATAGGCAAAAATGTTTATAGAATTCTGGCAAGAGGAATAAGTACAGATTTGGTGGGAGAAAATGATTTTATAATAAAAGGACAGATTTTAAGTATGCAAGGTATCTTCATGAATCTATATGAGTGAAAGTAAAAGTAGATATATAGAAGGCAGTTTAGAATTGTGAAAGAGAATGATACCCCTTCTTTTAAGTGTACATTCTTCACAAGATTAGAGTATAAAAGTTGTTTAGAGAAATGACTGTGTACTTCTATACAACGAAGTATGTTGTAGAGGAGCTTTAGTCTTTTTCCCTTTAGTCGAAGCTGGGATAATACAGATAACAACATGCAAACAAGATATTTAGATCTGTATGAAAACAATCTGAATTGACAGATCTTGTTTGGATGAGGATAGAAATAATCAGGAATAAAGTTAGCAAATATGGAATTGGATAGGGGGACTATATGTGCATCTGAAAATAAAGGTTATGAAATATATAGAATGGGAAACTACATGCAGTGAAAACAAATGCAAAAACCCTTCAAAAGCAATTTGCCAAAGGTAGATGAGTTAAATTTAGAATGGAAAATACTAGGAATGTGATAAAAGTGGTCTAAGGAGCCTCAGCTTCCTTTCTTTGAGGCTGCCAGATTATACTAAGAATAGTTAGAGGATCGTTTTTAAGAGTGCAAAGGGAAGACTGAGTGCAAATATCAGCAAGCAGTTTTAATGGAATATGGACCAAATGAGAAATGACGCAGGTAATGGTACAGGAAACACTAGCCATGCCTTTTTTCAAAGGGGGAAAAAAAGGAACAATAAATAGCAGGAAAGGGACTTTCCTGGTGATCCAGTGGCAAAGACTCCGAGCTCCCAATGCAGGGGACCTGGGTTCGATCCTAGATTGGGGAACTAAGATCCCACATGCCGCAACAAAGACTGAAGATCCTGTATGCTGCAATGAAGACCTGACACAGTCAAATAAATAAATATATTTTTTACAATAGTAGGAAAGAAACCTACTGACATTACTCAATTCACAGTATAAAATATTTGTAGGAATATTTTAAAGGCAGGAAGACCAGAAAATGAGCCAAGAAGGTTTTTGGATTTTGAGGTAGGGAAGAAAATAACTGATTAGATACAATCATTGCTTTTGACTGAATAAGCCACGATTGCCTTTCAAAGATATTATCTACATACACCTTAGAGAGGAAAATTCAAAAGTTATTTCCTGAATAAAAATAAAGATGACATACTGTATGTAGTCTCATCTAATGGAACGCTTGACGTCTCTCTTTTTTGACATTGCCCAAGGTATGGTAAATCTCCCAAGATAAAACCATATGCTTTAACTTGCCAGTAGTTACTAAAACTTTAAAAGTATATATGCTTCAAACCAGCAATTCCATTTCCAAAAATATCTCCTAAAGATCTACTCATAAGCAAGTATAGGTACAAGGAAGTTTATTGCAGTATTGCTTGTAATAGCAAAAGTTGAGAGACATTTGAGTCTCAAGTGAGAAATGGGTAAGTAATTGTGGTTGGCCCCACACCCCATGAAATTCTGTGCATCCACTAAAAAGAATAAAGTAGATTTGTGTGTACTGAGACACAGAGCTGTCCATATTATGTGCTGAGGTGAATTTTTAAAATGTATAACAGTATGTATAGTATCCTACTCTTAAAAATCCTGTACATATACAAGCAAAATGTAGATTATGTGTACATGTAGAAAGAGACCTGGAAGTACGTGTACTAAACTGTTATGAGTAGTTACTTTTAGTAAGGAGAAGAGGTGGACTTTAAATTTTCAGTTTATGTCCTTATGTATTTTATCACAAGCATATATTTAAATTTTTGAAATCTGAAATTTATCTGAAGGAGAAAAAAGCCAAGCCCTTGGAAGCCAAACTTTTCAGCCTAAACCCTGATTCAGTTCCTCTTCTCTCATCTTAACCTTTACAGTTTACCACAAGTGACTACTATAGGTACAATTCATTTTATTATTGAGAGTAGGTTCACAAAGTTCTTGGCTTCTAGTTAGCTTGTTACAAAATTCAAGTTCTACATGTTGATTTTGTAAATTTTTATTTATTTATTTTTTGAAATTTTTTTTCTTTACTTTATTGTGTTGGTTTTGGCATACATTGACATGAATCCGCCATGGGTTTACATATGTTCCCTTTCCAGAACCCCCCTCCCTCCTCCCTCCCGCTTCCCTCTCCCTGGGTCATCCCGGTACACCAGCTCTGAGCATCAAACGGGGGCTGGCGGGCGATTGAAATACCAAGTGATGGCATCTGGGTAAAGTCTGGCTTGTTTGTTCAAGCATTCACTGAACACTTGTGAAATGCCAATGGTGTGCCAAGCACTGGGGAATTCAGACATCCTAGTCTTCTACCTGATGGTTCCCGCCTCTTCAGTTGCAGCCCCAGTGGTTGCATTCAGGACTTTCCAGTGCTCATATGCTCATTTATTTTTAAAAGGCAATCCACTTAAACTTAATTGCAATTTACACACTATATGTGAATTTTCCAAGAGCCATTTTTAACCTTCTGCATGTTAATATCTCCCTAAAATGGACATCTCTTTTTAACCTCTATTTTTCTAAATAACAGGGATGAGAGATGATTTAGCAATGGAAAACATTGAGGGGGCATTGGGAGGGAATGTTTGCATTTACAATGGAAAAGGAGTATTTGTGAAAGAGTTGATATTTGTGAGCAAAAACAAATGTCAATCACTGTTGGAGAGTAAAAAATATGATACATAATCCTGTTCTAAAGTATATGTATAATGTATAAATATTTTTAGAATTACAATATTTATTTATATCTCTCTCCAGAGAGAAAGTGGCTAGATCACATTATCTCTTTGAAGTTCTAGTTCTGTAGATTCAAGCATTTTCTTTAGAAAGTCATTTAAAAATTATTATGAGAAGATGTTTAGACTAAGATTTATATTATAGATATGTGCAGGATCAATATTTCTGAAACTGCATTCTTCAGTATGTCATGCCTTCTGCTTCTTAAATCCGTGAAATATAACTTTAAATAAAAGTTTTGTGTAGGGTCATTAAAGTATGAAGGGGATAGAATAATTCTTGCTGTTAGTTTTTGTTATATTGCATTATATTATTTGAAAGTAATTTTTATGAGTATCTTCCATGATTTTTTATAAGAGTACATTTCCATTTTTGAAACTACAGACTCCATCTTGAAGATTCTTCATTTTGAGCTTCATTGTTAAATTGTATATTATCTTCTTTTTATGCATTTCACCAGCCTGTTATAATCTTACAGTGTTTCATTCTTCCCAGAGTAGACCAAGGGAACAGCTGCCTGCTCATCATTGGTTGGGCTCTTCAAGGGAGTGGGCGGTGGAGCTAATCAACAGGCATTCTTATCAGCAGAGCCCCCTCCTTCCTCTGAACTGTGGGTGTCAGCTTATTAATTCTCCACTAAACTTTAAGCATTTGGGGACAATTATGTCTCATATTGGAGCTCCCTGGGCACTTTTTAACAGAGATAATTAAATTTAAAACTTGAAAGATAATTGATCAGGCAATAGCAAGTATATCAAATACTGAATATAAGGATGTCTAACACAGTTCTTTGTTTTGTAAGAGGTGGAACAATCTAGTTGGCAGAAAGCAACTCCTATTTTGCAGTTAGCACAGTCTGGACCTTTCTTTCTCAAACAACAAAAATAAGCAAGTGAAAACCAATAATAAAAAACTATATATTATAGAATATATAATTATGGAAAGGAATGGTAGTGTAACACCCTAATTCTGCACATGGGAAAATGAAAGTGTACATGGTAGTTTTTTTCAGAATAATAAGAGCCAATGGTTGTATAAATAAGTGAACATATATTATTTGTTCTTTATTGTCACATATCAAGTAAGCTGTTCAGTTTTTTTCTTCTGAGTCATTATTCTACGGTATTTATGTTCCACAGACATTAATATGTCAAGAGAATTTTAGCGCACAGAAAGCCATGTTCCCATTTTACCTTGATGAGTGGCTCATCTCATGTTCTTCTTGTAGGGATTTGACCAGCTCCGACTTGAAGGATTGCTCTGTGACGTGACCCTGATGCCAGGGGACACAGATGACGCCTTCCCTGTGCACAGAGTCATGATGGCCTCTGCTAGTGATTATTTCAAGGCTATGTTCACAGGTAGCTTGCCTTCTAAACTCTGCCTCCGTATTAAAACAGTAAGAAAAAAATACATGTTTAAATTTTTTCATTGCTAGACGAAGATTCAGTGCTTTTGTTCTGTGTCTTTGCAAGAAGAGTTTAAAAGGAATAGACACCCAGTATGTGTGTTTGTGGGTGGTGCTTTTTTAACTTGGAAAATGAATATACCTTTTTTATACCTCTGTCTACCTTTATTTCATAGCTTTGCTTTTCCAGACACATATCTGAATGGGCCATCAGAAACTAATACAATGTCACTAGTATAATCTCTAATCCATCAAAAGATCTGAAGTGACAGGAGAACATTTTGGATGCACTTGCATCGTATACCACCTCCATTAGCATAGAGATATTCCTTTTTAAGTACTCTCTTTTAACTGTAAAATATGCAGAAGCTTGACTCTGATACTAATGCTTACACAGAATAAAATTTTCCCTGATTTTATTGCATCTAATTAGCAGCAGAAGTGAGTTTGACCTTAATTAAATTATCCACCTTCATTTAATTGAGTGTCTTTTTATTTAAGGTGGAATGAAAGAACAAGATTTAATGTGCATTAAGCTTCATGGCGTGAGCAAAGTCGGTTTAAGGAAAATTATTGACTTCATTTACACTGCAAAGCTTTCTCTTAATATGGACAACCTTCAAGACACACTGGAAGCTGCCAGTTTTCTACAGATTCTGCCGGTTTTGGACTTCTGCAAAGTATTTCTCATATCTGGGGTAAGACATTTTCAAATCAAATCTTTTCCTGCAATGGATAGTATTGTGGCCTCAAACTGGCCTTTAGAGAGAGGTGTCATCTAGTATATAGTTTCAAAGCAGGTTCAGGAGAAAACAGTGCGGGTGCATTTTTACAAAATAGAACCATTTAAGAAAAGCCTTCTGTGTCATCCAGTGACATTAGACAGTAATAGGGTTTGATAGCAATAAAATCCTTAATATGTTTGATAATGTTATATATTTTAATCCAGTTTTATTCCACTTAATGATTTTATGCAAGCAGGTTTTTTAAATGAAGTTCTGTGGGAAAGTCATCTGAGGTTCTAGAAGTCTTTAAGATACACTCATTTTTTCCTCTTCCTTTAAATACAGCACCTAGAGCTTGAGAAGAACTAAACCTATGTGTAAATCTTCTTGATTCCATGGCAACACATCACCTACTGAGTCGTTTACAGCATATTTTAATAGATAACAGAGGACACATACAACCACCAGTCACTGAACCACTTATAGTCACCCACTTCCTTTGGACAGTGCCTCATTTTAGTTGAGACCCTTAAATTAATGGCACTTAATACTTACATTTATAAACTCTTAACATTTATTTACACTGATCTTAGTAACATGTGGTTGTCCTGAGGCAAACTAGGTACAGTGTCATGATTTCCTTGAAACTAATCAGTAACTACAGACACTGTTGACCTAGTACCCATTATCTAATATTCAAGTTCAGTGCTTATCACCTGAGATACTGGTTGTGATCAGTTCCTTAGTCTGAATGAAAAGAACCAAACTGGGTAAAGCATGATTTATGAAGTTATAAAAATATGCATTTCTCAAAATAACAGTATTAGAAAATAAGTTTGTTTTGAATGAGTCTATTTAAAGCACATTTATTTCAAGATTATATCATAGAAAATTTGCAATACTTGACAAATTTCCTGTAATTAGAATGTTGGTTCCTTAACTTCCTTGAAGCATTTGTTATAACTGTATGTTTTTTTACCCTTTTGAAAATGTCTTTATTTTTATAAACACTTAATATGGTCTTAAAGATTATAATCTTCATTTCAAGTATCTCTGCAGAGATCCTAAAGCCCATTTCTAAAGGAGAAGAGACATGTCCCTGACAAAGCTTACTTGTGGTATAGTTTACTCCCATCTTAAAACATTCTTGCTTATGAACTTTTTCTTAGTACCATACTATTTCTTATCTTTCATCTTGTTTGCTTAGGATATAGCTCTGTGATTTTACATTGGAAATCTTCCCTCTCAGAATCCATGGTAATTTTTGAGAAAAGTTGGTGGATTATTAGTTTATGGATTATATAAAATCTAACTTTTCCTTTATCCTTCTTTCATGCATTCCATATTTTAGTTAAATATTTAGGCTTTACTCTATGACCCCTTTCCTTCTCAGCAATCAAGTAAATCAGGAAAAACAGTAGCCCTAGGTGTCTTTCCTATTTATAAGAACTGAAAGTTTCAAGAGAATATAAATATTTTTAAAAGGTAAATATGTTTTCCATTTTCCCACTGGCTCAGTTATTATAGATAATTTAAAAATAAAACAGTCTTGCTATCATGTAGTTAACTCAACTGTATTGAGGAAATAGGTTTGTGTTCTTAATGATATAGTATGATTATAGTTCGTATAACCAAAACACTTCTTGGGTTTGAATTTCTAGAAAGAAAAATTAGCTTTGAACACGATTCTTTTCTACCCATTCTTAACCACTTGTGTGGATGAAGAGGAGCAGTGGTATATAGAAGGCGAATCAGCATATCATCCACAAAACCTTTATATGTTAATTTTGAATGATAATGTTAAATATGATAATTGGCATATACACACTACTACACATAAAATAAATAAATAATAAGAACCTACATCTAGCACAGGGAACTCTACTCAATACTTTGTAATAACCAATATGGGACTAGAATCTAAAACAATGGATATATGTATATGTATAACTGATTCACTTTGCTGTACAGCAGAAAGTAACACAACATTGTAAATCAACTATACTCCAATAAAATTAAAAAAATAAAATGAATAGCTCTGTATTGCTACAACTACCCCACAAACCCCAAATACAATGATAAAGCCCCATTTGTCTTTGGTAGGTTAGACATCTGTTCTCTCTAAGGGAGCATCACACTCAGTAGAACAAGAACCCTCCACTCTGACCTCTGTCTTCTTTTGCAGCAACACTTTTCTCGTAGGGTTGTATCTAGTATTAGGTCCTATAAAACCTATAGACCCTAATTTTGTTCTTGCTATGCTATTTTCTTGGTAGTTATAGAAAAAGGGGACTGTGAAAAGAAAACAGAAGGATGACAGTGAAGAATATAAAGCAAAGTTGGTAAAATTTTCTGTAAAACTAAAAATATCATTTATCATGGACATAATAGAAAATTACCTGTTTCGTTACATACCTACAAAAATTACATTAGCTTTTGTCCTTATGACATTGCATAACTACAGCATGCTAAATTCCATGTGGCCATCCCCTGATTTACAAACAAGTTGTAGTCCAATTTTTTATCATTTGTTTGCTGTTTGGGAATTGTACCATCTAGCATTTTCCGCACAGTATTACTATTATGGAGGATTACAGGCTAGCCCATAAAACCCAATTTAATGTCAGGTTACTGAAATAGAACAGTTTGTAATTGAACTGGAAAAAAATTGCAGTTTAAGTTTACAGTTATATAGAGTAAACAGAGCAGGATGAAGATGAACAAGAAATCTTTTTTTTTTTACATAAAAGCATATCTAATCAGAGAATGAAACTGCTCTGTGCTTTAGACTCAGTGTACTTTCTTTAAACTCATTTTTTAAGTGTTTTGTTTTCTTGATACAGGTCTATCATTGGTTCCACCTGTACATTTATTGTCACTGATCGGGTTGGGGAGCTCACAATGAAATGTACAGAAATTTATTGAGGTGACTGGGGTCATGAAGAGTGGGAGGCAGTGGAAAACAAGAGAGGCATATTTATTGGAGACCAAAGGGATTCTCTAAGGGAAAAATGAAGGGAATCAGAGGAAGTTATTGGAAAAGACGGCTTCTTTTGCTGTTATGTGACCATAGCGGCAGCAAGGATTTTTTTTTTTTTTTGAGGAATGTTCTTTTTGGGAAAGAGTCTTTTTGACGTGAGGATTTCCTGTATAGTACATGCATTTAACATTCTTTCTTTCATAAAGACTGGATTTACCTATTAAGATTAATTAACATGTCTTTCCAGGTAATGTTTTTGCTTTGGGGAAGGCTCAATGCAAATTAGAGAAAAAAATTTTATGGGTAATTTTAAAATGAATCAAAACTGTTATTCTCCCCATCAACCAGTCTTGTTTTTCTTCTTGTCAAGGCTGATAGTCAGCAGGTAGTACTCAGATACCAGTTGTTTATGGTTGAGCATCTGTTCTGATTAGTTGGTACTCAAATATTCTAAATATCATCCCTGCATATAACTTTAATCAGCCCATTCTTGCCCATCTGGGATTCTGTAGGGAAAGAAGAGTCTCAGCCTGGGCCTAAATCAACTCATCCCCCCAAAGGCTGTTATGATAACTAATGTTGCATCCACCAGGGCAAGTGCATTCAAAGTGCAAAGGAATAAGAAAATGGGATTCCCCAAGCTGGACACACCCTCAAAACTCATCTCAAATGTTGTCAATCATCTGAAGAGAAACAAGACCAGGAGAGAAAGGTTTTAGTTTTCTTATCATCCTATGTTCTTCTTACCAAAAGGCCCCTTCCTTGTGTCCTGTGGTATTCTCACCTGAGTAAGGAAGCTTCGGAGAAGATACTTGTTATGTCCTGTATCCCTCAAAGTAGCTTGTTTGACTATTTCCCAGTCTTTTTCTGTGGACGTGCTTTCTCTCTTTGCATTGGTTGTACTTGAGGTCAGGGTGTTATTTTAATAAACTAGATAGCACCAAGGAGAATTTGGTACATTGAATGTCTGAAGAGCCACCTCCCTCCAGATTTACCAGTGAATTTCTTAGTGTTTGCTCTTCCCTTGAGAGGACAAAAGTCATTTGCTTTTTTTTTTTTTTTCTAAATGGAAATTTATTTGTATAAGACACTGAACTTCAACAATGTAACATCACAGATTGCTGATGAAACCTGTCATTAAAATATCAAATTATGTTAATCACAGCATTAGGTACATCAGGTGTGATTTGAACAACTTAATATTGCAGCAATGAGCACCAATATCTTAATGACAATTGAAAATCATGATGCTTAGAACTGCCTTTAGGATGACCATGAAGGCTGTTTGATTACAGTAGAATAATTTATAAATTATATCAAGGAAACTTCAATGTACTTGATTGATTTTTAAAATAACACTGTTGGTTCTCATAAGAAGTTGAGAAATTTTGTCCTTTTTTGCTTCTCTGTCCTTTAAAACTCTAATATAATTATTTGGCTTAACTTCTGTAATGACTCTTCTTTGGAATTTTGGCCAGGGTATATATTCAGATGAAATTAGAGTTCTTTCTACTTATAAGGTTTTATTTAATAAGCTTTAAATTCATATTTTATATTTTTCAAGTGTATTTTGTACCTGAATTACATTATATATTATGTTACTACACATATTCATTATTTTGTAATGTCTAAGGTTAAATGTTTAGGACTATGCTAGCTGAAGCACTTTTAAAAATCATGACTGAGAGTGGATTACAATGAGCTGTAATTGAATAATCCTGTATTTTTCTAAAACTTGTTTATCGTTATTCCATCATTTCTGATCTGCTTATATTAACTGATATTCTACACTGTGCTTCTACAGTCCCTATAGACTACAATTAATTTTTAGCTTTGATTGCATGCACTTCATAAAAATTAATTTCCTGTTACATATTTTCTTATCTGAGTCTCATTTTAAAATTAATAAGACTCTAGTAATCTGCTGTGTTAATTCAGCAGATATTCTATTTTTAGTTGTATCTATCATCACATCTTTAATTTTTAAATTGCTGATAATCATAGCATTTAACCTTTGTTATATACCCACAGTGTGATAGCTATGGTACATCAGCTATAGAAAATACTTAGTCCTTCTATCAAGAAGATGACTATTCAGAAGGTTATGAAATACCATTCTCTGGTGATCTTTTTTTAAAGGAAAGAGTAGGTAGCTAGCTATATTAGCTAGGCAATCTGTCAAGGTTTTCCCAGTCCTGAGAACCTGATATATAGAAAGGATTTTCAAAATGCCCTTAAATACAAGGTAGTTTTTTTTTTCATGTTGTTTTAAAAACTATTTCCTTATTGAATGATACTGAAGAAGGAAAACAGGAAGGAACTGAATATATTGATCCCAGTTCTGAATTACACAGATTAGTTTCTAATCTTTAATCTCAGGTTATAATATATGCTATAAATTTAGAATTAATTTTGGTGACTAGCAGCCAATACTATTATTTTGCCCATTTTAAATATAGTCTTTGTTGTTTTAACTTTTTTATTTGTAATCAGTCATATCAGTGATCATAAGAATCTGCATACTCAGGAAATATATCTGTGCTTTCATCAATGTTTGCTTATTCATATTAGAAAACATCTTCAAAAGTGAAAATTAGTCTTGCTTTCGGGAAGGACTATGTCTTACCCCATAAAGTAGGTCTATTACCCCAAACAGGAATCCCTTCCACCTGGGGTGATTTGGGCAATGAGGTATTAATTGTAACTTTATTTATGCAACTTTAAAATAGTGTCAGACACCAACTTGCCACTCCTAAAAGTGGATTAAAATGTAGTTTTTATTAACTAAGTTATCAAATAGTATTAAACTGTGTGTTTGAAAAGGCCCATAAGTTGCTCATTTATTTTTCCTAGTCTTCTTGTATTACAATTTATTTTAGGTATTTTAAAATACATAGGTATTAAGTATAATAACTATTTTAAATTGTTGATGATTTTTGTGCAGCAAGTCAGTGCCTAAAAGAGTTCAGATTTTTCTTGAGTATTAATCTATGAAAATAGCAACTTGTGTGTGTATATGTTGGCCTTCAAACTTTCAGTGGTATTATGTCATACCTGGGCTGTGACTTTATGCAGAGGAGTCATGATTTTCATCTCATTTCAGCTTTTCAGTAACAAGATGAGAGAAGGATTAGCCAATTTTCTCTTAACCATCTGCCAGACAGTTAACAATGCAGTGGCATCAGTGAGCTTTATGTGACATTTGTGAACACACACCCTGACAAAATTAAGCAAAAAAACCCTGAGTCCTTTGCCTGTGACTTGTCTCTGTGTTTGTACACACACACACACACACACACACACACACAGTCACAAAGAGATTTGTATGGCAGGCTTGTTTTTGTGATCTATGCTTTACATATTTGCTGATATGATTTTCCTAATTTTCACTTTTGACTAATTAGCCCTTAGACTTCCTGCCAAAGATGGGCCTCTCCGTAGTGTCTCGGCTTTTCATAACTTCTGCTTTTGGTGTATTTTACTCTGTGCTGGGGAGAGCTGGGGGGCTAACGTGGACTCCAGGCAGTGCTGGAGTATGCTGAGAGTAAGAAAGTAGCTAAGGAAAACTGTGGTGCCAGCCATCAGCATACTAACTGGAAACTAAACTACACGAATAATTTGATGCAAAAATACCCATTCCATTCCTCAAGAAAGTTATTTCCTTGTCTCTATTTCTATATAAATAATATGGAAAATAACTTCACCCTAAGAATAATGGCCCTATTAAATTATCTTTACTATAAGCAATAACTTTTGAAGGAATCAAAATGAATGATAGTGATGAATGATGCCTGTTGACATGAAAGAGAATTTTAGCCATCAGGTACTAGAGCTTTTCTATTTGTGGATCTGCTAGCTGAGTTGCCTTTAAGAATCATGACTGAAAAGTTAATTGAGATTATTCATTATAGAATAGCTTTCTATTTTTGCAGAACTTCCATCTGGCCAGAACTTTCTTAGTATTTGCAGGGTAGTGGTGAGGACACATTTTTGAGGAAAGAAAATAATTATGTTGGCCATAGTCAAGTTATACCATTGTTTCTTAGAGTAACTTTCCATCTACTGACTCTGAATGAGCTTTTTCTTTTAGTCTCCTTTCTATTGGATTAGGCAAGGGTGGTTTGTGAATTCTCTTTAGCTAGTAAATATATGGAGAAAAGAATCTTAATTTTCATCTGTATGGACAGTAAAAAGCATATTTACTCTTGTTCTAGAGTAGGTATTTATATCCAGGTATGAGTGCCATGAAAGTGGTTGGGTTTTAATATTTTTTGTTTTTTGGATTGGCTTAATAGGTCACTTTAGACAATTGTGTCGAAGTTGGGCGGATTGCCAACACCTACAATCTGACAGAAGTGGATAAATATGTTAACAGTTTCGTCTTGAAGAATTTTCCTGCATTGCTGAGCACCGGGGAGTTCTTGAAACTCCCTTTTGAACGTCTTGCCTTCGTGCTTTCCAGTAATAGCCTTAAGCAGTGCACTGAACTTGAGCTCTTTAAGGCTACCTGTCGCTGGCTACGCCTGGAAGAGCCTCGGATGGACTTTGCTGCAAAGTTAATGAAGAACATACGATTTCCACTGATGACACCGCAGGAGCTCATTAATTACGTGCAAACCGTGGATTTCATGAGAACTGACAATACGTGTGTGAATCTCCTTTTGGAAGCCAGCAATTACCAAATGATGCCATATATGCAGCCAGTGATGCAGTCAGACAGGACTGCCATTCGGTCTGATACCACTCATTTGGTTACACTAGGAGGAGTGCTGAGGCAGCAGCTGGTTGTCAGCAAGGAATTGCGAATGTATGATGAAAAGGCCCACGAATGGAAGTCCTTAGCCCCCATGGATGCCCCAAGGTACCAGCATGGCATTGCTGTCATTGGAAATTTCCTCTACGTCGTTGGAGGACAGAGCAATTATGACACAAAAGGAAAAACGGCAGTTGATACAGTCTTCAGATTTGATCCACGATACAATAAGTGGATGCAAGTTGCATCTCTAAATGAAAAGCGCACCTTCTTCCACCTCAGTGCCCTCAAAGGATACCTGTATGCAGTTGGTGGGCGAAATGCAGCTGGTGAACTGCGTAAGTGTGTGCATGCCTATTAAGCACAAAGACTAATTTCTCTACCCCCAGATTCTAGTCAGATCATAAAATCAGCAGTTTTATAACATCAAAGACCAACAAATGTAGCCAGAATTTTAAACTGTTTTTCTTAGAAAATGTCAGAGACTATCTGAGCCTGTATTGTTGGCCACACTACAAATATATCAATACGTGGCACAATATTTTACTGGTGTAATATCCATGGTTTTCATTGTAAAGATTTAAATGAAAAGCATATTCTGCTAATTTAAATTCTAATGGAATCTTGGACAGAGCTTTGACATGCTTCCTCATTTTCCATTTTTTAGGCCCACAGAATATTTCAGTGAATAGGTTAAAATCCTTCCTTACAGAGCACTGACTTCTATGGTTGGTCCTTTTATGTAATCTGTTACCTATCCTAGGCCACACAGTAAGATGATTTTCTTTATCTACTAAATGTTCAAAGTTCAACATTATCCAGACTTTATTTACCATGAGTATTATATATAACTATTAGTCTCAAAACTCATTCTCTCTTGGTGAAATACCAAACAGTTTTCCTCACTGTAAACTGAGCTGGTAAGCTTGATTATTTAATGGTCCCTTCTTGCTATTCCTAATCTAAAATCAGTCACTGATCTTAGATCATTAACAGAGACCAATACTTTGGCTATGTAAATTAACACTAATTTTGTTATTTTAGGTAAAATTGGAACAAGGTATCTGTCCAAAAAGAAGTCAGGAAGATCTCATTTTATATCAGGTTTTACATATCTGTCATTACCATCATTGTTTGGTCTTTTTTTCACCCATCTTCCTTTATTCTCTGTTTTAAATAGAGTCCTTGGAGTTGACCAGTATTCCAGGCTCCATAAGCCTGGGGAAGTTTAAGATATTAGCATTGGCTCTGGATAAATTCAGAGTAATTATCAAAATCTTTTTCTTCAGTATTCTAAAAAGTAAAAGGTGGTCTCAGTTCAGTTCAGTCACTCAGTCGTGTCTGACTCTTTGCGACCCCATGGACTGCAGCACGCCAGGCCTCCCTGTCCATCACCAACCCCCGGAGTTTACCCAAACTCATGTCCATTGAGTTGCTGATGCCATCCAACTATCCCATCCTCTGTGGTCTAGTGGATTTGAAAAATAAGCTATTTGTTGGAGACAAAAAGATCTGCTCTCAGCTCTTATCCTTTTCAGCTTATCAAGCTCTTTCTTGTTAGTGACATGGTCTTAATGTTACCGATGTTTTCTACCCATTTTTTTTTGCCTTTGTTGTCACAATGATATTTCTTCTAAAGCCAGACTTCTCAGGTTGTTGGACTAGCTTTGAGAATCATGAAGCAGACAGGTTTTCCAGTGTATTTTAATCATCAGACTTCTAAAAGCACTTGACACATGAATACCCTTCATGTAGAACTGTCCTTTCCTCAGTTAACCCACACACATTATTTAGATGTTATTATACTCTTTTAAATTTATGGTATCTTATAAGCAGAAGATACAAACAGAAGAGGAAGTGATGACTTGGCACTTTCTAAGAAAAACCACTTATATAAAATAATCTTTACAAGTTTACAATTTATAGGTCATCAAACCCCTCAACCAGTGGCCATTTTTAAACTTATTTTTCTAAGGAAATAGCTCCAGTTTTCAGTCACTACTTGCTTGGTGATGTTTTCACACCCCTGTTAATATGCAGCTATATTAAGTCTTCAATATATTTTCCTAATATTAATTAGAGGCCGTACTCTTCTGAGAATTTATCATCTTCAGGCCAAAGAGAGTCATTACATAAGACTAAGGCACTAGAGGCTTCCTTCTTCTGACTTAATCCTCACCTTGTTTGAGTTCTTCTCACATTATACTCAATTGGGAACAACAAGTAGACTACCTTGTTGGGCAAGTGACTGGCTTCCTTGCCCTTCAGAAATACCTCCTTCATCTCTTATTAAAAACAGTATTCTGTGTTTCAGTTTGAAAGTTACAGGATACAAGAGAATCATGCTTTTCACATCCGAGTCCTAAATTAATAACTCTTGGATTATAGTTAGACTTAAAACACAATCACCCAAAGCTTAAACCTAAGGATAATGATTTACATGTTCTAAAAAGAATACTCTCCACTCTAGATGATAAATATAAGTCCACTTTTATCTTAATTCATCAACTGCATTTTCATAAAAGGATGTATGATTATACTATGGATACAAACCTTCATTATCAAAAGGCAACTATAATTCCACTGAGGCCAACTACATGGTATTTCTTTTCCTTTGAAGAAATTATCTCCTAGAATCTAGAAGTGACTAAACTTTTGTAGAAAAGGATTGCTTCCCTTAAAATTAGCAGACCCAGCAAATCCATTCTGTGTTACCTATTTTTTTTTTGTTTTTGACTGCGCCACACAGCATATAAAATCTTAGTTCCCTGACCAGGGATCAAATTCATGACTCCTGCCTTGGGAATGTAGAGGCTTAACCTCTGGATCACCAGGGAAGTCCCTGTGGTACATATTTTAATTAAAATATATGGGAAGTTTTTTAAAAAAACAATTGTGCAATTGACTTATTAAGCACACTTCAGTAGAGAGTCTTGATTCCAGGGGAATCTTCAGGCCCAAAAGAGCCATTACATAAAACCCAAGTAGCAAGAGGCTTCATATTTTTTTTTTCTGACTCACCCCATACCTTTGAGTTCCGCCTATTTTATACCCACCTTGAAGATAAGAAGTAGACAGACACATCTCGTCACATTCTGTATTGTTGAGATGAGCAAACTCAATGTAACCCATCCAGAGAAACATTATCAATGCGTTCTCCTGCTCTGTTGTTGTTGTTCAGTTGCTCAGTCGTGTCCGACTCTTTGCAGCCCCATGGACTGCAGCACACCAGGCTTCCCTGTCCTTTACCATCTCCTGGAGCTTGCTCAAACCCATGTCCATTGAGTCAGTGATGCCATCCAACCATCTCATCCTCTGCTGCTCCCTTCTCCTTTTGCCTTCAATCCTGCTCTGTAAGTGGTTTTTAATGGAAACCCCCTCGCTCCACTCCACTCTAACATCTGTTGTAATAACTTAATATTCCCACCTTAACTGATTATGTTGACATATTCATATGTCACTGTAAATAGAGAAGGGATAGGAATGGGTGTCAGGAAAAACGGATTGATAGGAAAATCATTTCACAGTTTAACTGGTTCATTAGTATCAGTACATCATTTATTCTTTATACACATATGACCGCTGCCTGTATATAATGGTGAAAAGAAGACAGTGGCAGCATCTATAAGACATTTTAGATAATTTATTTGGATTTGGCCTTTTAAAATCTTGCCATGGAATGTATGGACCCAAGCCCATAGTACATCAAACAGTAGTATTAGTGTGTGTGTGTGAACCTGATTTATTGCTAAAATATAGTTCCTTAGAAATGCTACTTTCTTTTGACATCGGGTACAATGGGAAACTGGGGAAAGCTTAGAGTAGCTGTCACTTAAGAGAAAGGGAGTCAGTTATTTCTGGTATCTTTCAAAATTGCATCATATAAGAAATCAATCTTCCATTGAGGTTTTCTGTATTGAGGAGAAATATGACAGCTCAGGTATCTTTCACTGCAGTTAAATAATAATAAGTCAGAGTTCCAAATAATGAAGTAACCTGTGTTAAATTTTTCCAAATAAATATACAATAAAATTACTGAAATTTATCAGATACCTCCATATCCCTTAATAGATTTGCAGTTTCTTTATTAAGTGACATATTACTAACTGGCACTCTAGGATTCTAGAGACCATCCCCCGCTTTCTGAGAGCCCTCATTATGCAAGTAATTTTCTTCAGGACTAATCTCTTTCCTAATCTCAAAGAACAAGTAAATTCTGAACTCTAGTGGAATCACCTGAGAAAATCAGAATCCCTAATGAGATACATGAAACACCAACCTAACTGAATTTCTTAAATTAGAGAGGCTCTCTAATTTACATACCAGGCCACCAGACTACTGACGATGATTCTCTAGAATAGATAATACAGTGCCGGGAAGGAAATCTTTTTGACTTTCCAGGCTATAGGATCTCTGTCACAACTAATCAGCTCTGCCATTGTATTGTGAAAGCAACTATAGACAGTTTGTTTATAAACAAATGAGTGAAGTTGTGTTCCAATAAAGCTTTATATATGAACACAGAAATTTGAATCCCATATAATTTTCATATTTCACAAAATGTTTTTCTTTGATTTTTTTTCCAACTATTTAAAAATGTGAAAGCAATTCATATTTTTATCTTGTGGGCCATAAAAAAGCAGATGACATACTGGATTTGGCTTACAGTCTGTAGTTTGCCTGACCTTCCCCGTTCTAGATTTTCCCAGTTACCTCATTACCATTACCACCCGTCATAGACTGTGATGGACTCACTGCTTTGTGGCTCCAGCACTTGCTTGTTCATCCCTTGTCCCCTCCCCTCTCAATGTGGTTGGCACTAACATCTTGTTGCTTTGTAAATATGGAAAAAAGAAATAAGGATATGTATATACACTTGTTAATTCAGTTCAGTCTCTTTGCGACACCATGAATTGCAGCACGCCAGGCGTCCCTGTCCATCACCAACTCCTGGAGTCTACCTAAACCCATGTCCATCGAGTCGGTGATGCCATCCAGCCATCTTATCCTCTGTCGACCTCTTCTCTTCCTGCCCCCAATCCTTCCCAGCATTAAGGTCTTTTCCAATGAGTCAGCTCTTCACATGAGGTGGCCAAAGTATTCTATTTTAAAACAATATATTGATTTTACCAATGACAATAACAAGCCTACCTGGAGAAAGCCAAAGGTTGACAGTAAGGGTTAAAAGATGGGAAAAGCTAAAGGAGATAGGATATCTAGCTGGAAGAAGACAAATTTAGGGATCAGTTCAGTTCAGTCACTCACTCATGTCTGACTCTTTGCAACCCCATGAACTGTAGCATGCCAGGCCTCCCTGCCCATTACCAACTCCCAGAGTTTACTCAAACTCATGTCCTTTGAGTCGGTGATGCCATCCAACCATTTCATCCTCTGTCCTCCCCTTCTCCTCCTGCCTTCAATCTTTCCCAGCATCAGAATCTTTTCAAATGAGTCTGTTCTTAGCATCAGGTAGCCAAAGTATTGGACTTTCAGCTTCAGCATCAGTCTTTCCAATGAATATTCAGGACTGACTTCCTTTAGGATGGACTGGTTGGACCTCCTTGCAGTCCAAGGGACTCTCAAGAGTCTTCTCCAACACCACAGTTCAAAAGCATCAGTTCTTCGGCGCTCAGCTTTCTTTATATTCCAACTCTCACATCCATACATGACTACTGGAAAAACCATAGCTTTGACTAGACGGACCTTTGTTGGCAAAGTAATGTCTCTGCTTTTAAATATGCTGTCTAGGTTGGTCATAACTTTTCTTCCAAGGAGCAAGCTTCTTTTAATTTCATGGCTGCAGTGATTTTGGAGCCCCCCAAAAAAGTCTGCCACTGTTTCCACTGTTTCCCCATTTGTTTGCCATGAAGTGATGGGACCACATGCCATGATTGTAGTTTTCTGAATGTTGAGCTTTAAGCCAACTTTTTCACTCTCCTCTTTCACTTTCATCAAGAGGCTCTTTAGTTCTTCTTTGCTTTCTGCCATAAGAGTGGTATTATCTACATATCCAAGGTTATTGATATTTCTCTTGGCAATCTTGATCCCAGCTTGTGCTTCCTCCAGCCCAGTGTTTCTCATGATGTACTCTGCATATAAGTTAAATAAGCAGGGTGACAATATGCAGCCTTGACGTTCTCCTTTCCAGATTTGGAACCAGTCTGTGTTCCATGTCCAGTTCTAATTGTTGCTTCTTGACCTGCATACAGATTTCTCAGGAGGCAGGTCAGGTGGTCTGGTATTCTCATCTCTTTCAGAGTTTTCCAGTTTGTTGTGATCCACACAGTCAAAGGCTTTGGCATAGTCAATAAAGCAGCAGTAGATGTTTTTCTGGAACTCTCTTGCTTTTTTGATCCAAAGGATGTTGGCAATTTGATCTCTGTTTCCTCTGCCTTTTCTAAATCCAGGTTGAACATCTGAAAGTTCTCATTGAACATACTGTTGAAGCCTGGCTTGGAGAATTTTGAGCATTACTTTGCTAGTGTGTGAGATGAGTGCAGTTGTGTAGTAGTTTGAGCATTCTTTGGTGTTACCTTTCTTTGGGATTGGAATGAAAACTGACCTTTTCCAGTCCTGTGGCCACTGCTGTGTTTTCCAAATTTGCTGGCATATTGAGTGCTGCACTTTCACAGCATCATGTTTTAGGACTTGAAATAATGCAGCTGGAATTTTATCACCTCCACTAGCTTTATTCGTAGTGATGCTTCCTAAGGCTCACTTGACCTCACATTTCAGGATGTCTGGCTCTAGATGAGTGAGCACACCATCGTGATTATCTGAGTCATGAAGATCTTTTTTGTACAGTTCTTCTGTGTATTCTTGCCACCTCTTCTTAATATTTTCTGCTTCTGTTAGATCCATACCATTTCGTCCTTTATCGAGCCCAACTGTGCATGAAACATTCCCTTGGTATCTCTAATTTTCTTGAAGAGATCTCTTGTCTTTCCCATTCTATTGTTTTCCTCCATTTCTTTGCACTGATCACTGAGGCAGGCTTTCTTATCTCTCCTTGCTATTGTTTGATACTCTGCATTCAGATGAGTATATCTTTCCTTTTCTCCTTTACCTTTCACTTCTCTTCTTTTCACAGCTATTTATAAGGCCTCCTCAGACAACTATTTTGCATTTTTACATTTCTTTTTCTTGGGGATGGTCTTGGTCACTACCTCCTGTACAATGTCACAAACCTCTGTCCATAATTCTTCAGGCATTCTGTCTATCAGATCTAATTCCCTTGAGTCTAACTTCCATTGTATGATCGTGAGGGATTTGATTTAGGTCATACCTGAATGGTCTAGTGGTTTTCCATACTTTCTTCAATTTAAGTCTGAACAAAGGAGAAGCCCCAGCAATATAGTAGGAGGGGCGAAATCGCATTTAGAATCAAACCCCATACCTGCCAGAGATGCTCAGAAGGCTCAAACATACCTTGTGCACACCAGGACCCAGAGACCCTATAGAGACTAAGGCAATTTATGGATGATGAACTATTATATACTTGTTGTGTTGTTGGTTCCTAATAACTATCTTACCCTTAAAGGGCTTCTATATGAGAAAGTATAGATGGATTCTTATAACCCAAATTACTCCCAAAAACATGCAGTTAACTCACTAATAGAAGAATAGCATTATCTTTTTACATAGGAAGATTTTAATAATCATAAGGAATGAGTAGCTATTCAACTTCTAGCTCCCCTTTAGAGAAATAAGGGGAAACTAATGAAAACTACTTCAAAATAGATTGAATTAGACATAAAGAAAGACCATAACAGTCTCAAAATTTCCAAGTTCAAGACAGAATTCTTCATTAAGAAAAGCATGAAACTATAATAAAACCTATCATTTGACATCAAATAGATGGAAAAGATGATGTCCAGAAGTCATTAAAAACCTTTTACTGATAGGATGTATGATTAGACTATATTCCTTTATCAAACAAAACCCCACCATTAACTACTTTGCTGATGTCAGTCAATATAGTACATCCAGTATAAGTGTAAAGAGGGTGCTAATGATATACATCCAGTAGGATTTTGTTTGTCAGTTAGATGAAAGCCATGCTGAAGGCAAATGGAACTGAACACTCAACACATCCAGTGATTGAAAATAATCACAAACAGTATTAGAGCAGTTTTAGCTTGTCATTCATTGTGGCAATAGACCTTATTTTGGGGAAAGATTTTGTAGGATGTTGCTACTTGATGGAAAGATTTAGGAATAATAGAATTGGTAAGGGTCTAAGCCCAAAGCAGTGAACAAAACTAACCAGAGATTAAAAAAAAAGAATAGTAAAAGCCTTTGAAATAAGACTGAAAATTCAAAACTAAAGTAGAAAAGGAAATCAGTAATGGGATATAAGAAGTGGTATAAAATAGGTTTTGTTAGAGGATAAGTAAATAGTTTGTGTAGTGAATTTGATGGAATTATTGAAAAGAGAAATGTAATCTCTTCAATCTGTCTCTAGTTTTGCCTGTTCTCACAGTACTACTATTTTTTACATAGGAAAACTTGTTCAAAGGATGACTTATCAATTAGGATTACATTTGGCTGCAAGTAGCCAAGTTTTATTCCAGTGACTTGATCAAATAGCTCCAGTCTTAATCCTCCTGCTTGCATTCCATTGCCTATAAACATGTCATGCCATCAATTCCAGCTTCACAGGACCTGCAGGAAGCTGCAGATTTGAATTTTACTTTGAGTTTGGCACAGTGTTTTACTGAGCAGTGTTGTGGTTCTGTTAGTAAGAAAAAAGCAGGGTTAGTGGAGACAACCAGTTGGGTTAACAAGTGGCAGCATCTGCAATAAATAGTATAAACTTTTCAAGTCAATCCTAAGTTCGTGCTGTTGACCAGAGACCTTCTAACATCCCTAGTCTGCCTTTTAAAAAAGATTACATTTTCTATCTGTCTGGACTGTCATTGGTTCTAGTGTTGATGTTATAACAGATTGATAGTTAAATAAGTTGAAGTCACTTCTCAAATACTCTGTGTTAAGGATGAAAATTTATTGCTGAGAGGAAGTACCCCTAATAAAAACTTTATTATGCTGCCAGTTATCTTCAAGAGCAGTACTGGCTGCAGTGGTAAACTATTGGCTTCAATGTATAAAAACTGAAAAATTATTGTCAGTGTCCATTTTGTTGTCTTGATATGAGATAAAGCAATAGGCATCAAAACAAACAGTAGGTAGTATGCATAATTTCATTATCAACTTTTGCTTCATATCTGTTGACCTTTATTTCCTATATTGTGTATCATATAGGATCAAAGTGTTTTTCTTCCTTGTAATTTTTTTCATCTTTTCTTCCCACATATTTAGAGCAAGGAAATGGGAGAAGTGTCAAATTATAAGATGTAACAGGATCCTAGAAGAAAAGAAAGTCTAGTGATTTCTCCAGTGACAGAAGTGTGTTATATCAGTACATTAAATAGTTAGTCTGATATAACATGTCTCAATATATTAATGGTTCATATTAATCACAAAATCTCAATAATTAATATTAGACCCCTAAGAATATCTCATATCTAAATAGAAATATTACAGTTATGGGGATATTATTATTGTTCCACCTAAGGTAAAAATAATTTATTGCTAAATTTGAAATTATAAATCATGTTTTAAAATCCATTCATTCTTCCTTGTTATTTTTTAAACAACAGCTACAGTAGAATGTTACAATCCAAGAACAAATGAATGGACCTACGTTGCCAAAATGAGTGAGCCCCACTATGGCCATGCTGGAACTGTGTATGGAGGTGTAATGTATATATCAGGTAAATAATTGCAAATGCAATTCATATAATACATAGATTTTTAGCTATGTTGCCAACTTTCCATATAGTGTTAATAATCCAGGAAATGGATAATCAAAATATAATTTGTAGGTTTTAGAATGTATTTTTCTGTACACTTGTATGTAAATACCTTTGGTATATTATAAGTTTATAAGACTAACAGCCAACCAATCCTACTGTAATACTTAGAAGAAATTGGAAAGCTTTCAGCTTCTCTAACTTGCCTTTCAGCTCCCTTAGTCCATAGTCTAACTTGGTACTCTAATAACCACCATTCATAGTCTCTATAACAACCATTAATTCATTTCTATTTAGAATTCAACTAAACTCCATGAGGAAATATATCATTATATTATATATAAGCTCTACTGTGCATAAAACTTGCTTCCAATATACATATAATGCATAATAATGTTCATCCTCTCATTTGTGTTAGTCGCTCAGTCGTGTCTGACTCTTTGTGACCCTATGGATTGTAGCCTGCCAGGCTCCTCTGTCCATGGAATTCTCCAGGCAAGAATACTGGAGTGGGTTGCCATTTCCTTCTCCAGGGGATCTTCCCAACCCAGGAATTGAACCTGGGTCTCCTGCATTGCAGGCAAACTCTTTACTGACTGAGCCACAAGAGAAGACCTAATTTAGTGCAACCCATAACATATTTCTCTTGTCCTGAGTATTATATTGGGTTCTATTGTGGTGTCATTGCATAAATAATGCTGTGCTGATTACCTCTATTTTGGCCACATTCACATTTATTTTTCTAATAAAAAATTCTGAAACGACTACAGTTGGCTCAGTGTCACAGTAACACAAACTGTTAGTGTTCAAATCATCCTGATGTAGAATGTAGAAAGGAGTCCTATTTTAATGTAATGTTCACTTCCCGTATTTAAATTTGACTCTGTTAGGTTCTTACCACTTGGCCCTGACAGAGTCTCCCTCTGACAATTTTCGCTCTTTTGAAGGTCGGCCAGTGCCAAGCCAGTGGCTACATTATTAGAGAACAAAGGCATTAAGGTGATGTTTGTGGTCTGAGTCTCTGAATGCTGACTTAATGAAATCTGTAATCAAGAAGGATCAGTGAAAGGCCTTTAGTGTGTGATTGGCAGGTTTCTAGTGGGAAATTTATGAGCAGACTATGGGACGTCTTATATTGAAAAAGCTTTCCAGGAAATCATATGTTCCGCTAATCAATGATTTACACCGTCTACCTATTTTATGTGTGTGGCTGCTTTGCTATTATAATGAGAGCTGCAAGTCCTCTACTGGGAAAAAATGACATTTGGATTGTTCTAGTGGTGCTTTGGCATAACTAGCATATATTGAACAAATGACCTTCCCAGTCAAGAGTAGGCTGGAAACCACAGCTGATTTTCAAACCAAAGAGCACTTTTTCGCTTGAGGGAAACTCAGTGAAGTATAGAAAAAAATATAGAAAAGCAGAAAAAAAAACAACCTAGTGATGGCCATTTGGCCCCCAGATAGTAGTAGAGCTTTGAATGATATGATATGGCTGAAGCTTAGTTTAGTCTCCCCCCTAATCTGCAGAACACATAGTTTGTTTTTTTCATTGTACAAACTGTTTGAAATATGATCTAAAAATATGTTTTGTAGATGATATGGACTCAATAGATCAACAACAAATCACTGTAAATACAAAATTCTAGTTCTATTCAGCATTCTAATTCTTTAACTTTTTAAGAGAGGACATTACCCATCCTCACCCTAAAGTCTAGAAAAACAGTTCTGAGTATTTGTATAAGCCTGTATAGTTGCATAACACTTCCAACTTTTCCAAACCATTGTGATTTATTTCAATTCATAGTCAAAATCCTAATGCTAGAACTAGAGTGGCCATTCTTATTTGACAAATGAGGATGGGAACACCTCGCATTTAAAGAGCAGCAGGAGTGAATGATGCTTTGTAGTTGGGATTTACTGTAAACCCAACTAGAAAAGTGGCCAAAATATATTTTCATTCTGTAAAGCGTCTTAAATCCCTTGGGTTACTGTTTGAGAAAGTCATTACAATAATATAACCTATACTTTTGTTCTTTAAGGAGATGAAAACATTATTTTCTTTATTTTTAATCCAGAGAAAGTAGTTATAGTGGGCAGATATGTATAAGAACATACTTGATAAACTCTAAACTGTCAAACCCACAGCAAACATTATCCTCAATGGTGAAAAACTGAAAGCATTTCCCCTGAAATCAGGAACAAGACAAGGGTGCCCACTCTCACCACTACTATTCAACATAGTTTTGGAAGTCTTGGCCACAGCAATCAGAGCAGATAAAGAAATAAAAGGGATCCAGACTGGAAAAGAAGAAGTAAAACTCTCACTGTTTGCAGATGACATGATCCTCTACATAGAAAACCCTAAAGACTCTACCAGAAAATTGCTAGAGCTAATCAGCGAATATAGTAAAGTTTCAGGATACAAAATCAACACACAGAAATCTCTGGCATTCCTATACACTAACAATGAGAAAACAGAAAGAGAAATTAAGGAAACAATTCCATTCACCATCGAAACAAAAAAAGAATAAAATACTTAGGAGTATTTCTACCTAAAGAAACAAAAGACTTGTATATAGAAAACTATAAAACACTTATGAAAGAAATCAAAGAGGACACAAATAGATGGAGAAATATACCGGGTTCATGGATTGGAAGAATCAATATAGTGAAAATGAGTATACTACCCAGAACAATCTATAGATTCAGTGCAATTCCTATCAAGCTACCAGAGGTCTTTTTCAGAGAATTGGAACAAATAATTTCACAATTTGTATAGAAATACAAAAAACCTCTTATAGCCAAAGCAATCTTGAGAAAGAAGAGTGGAACTGGAGGAATCAATCTGCCTGACTTTAGGCTGTACTACAAAGCCACAGTCATCAAGACAGTATGGTACTGGCACAAAGACAGAAATATAGATCAGTGGAACAAAATAGAAAGCCCAGAGATAAATCCACGCATCTATGGACACCTTATCTTTGACAAAGGAGGCAAGAATATACAATGGAGAAAAGACAATCTCTTTAACAAGTGGTGCTGGGAAAAATGGACAGCCACTTGTAAAAGAATGAAACTAGAACACTTTCAAACACCATACACAAAAATAAACTCAAAATGGATCAAAGATCTAATCATAAGACCAGAAACTATAAAACTCCTAGAGGAAACCATAGGCAAAACACTCTCTGACGTAAACCAAAGCAGGATCCTCTATGACCCACCTCCCAGAATATCGGAAATAAAAGCACGAATAAACAAATGGGACCTAATTAAAATTAAAAGCTTCTGCACAAGAAAGGAAAATATAAGTAAGGTGAAAAGGCAGCCTTCAGATTGGGAGAAAATAATAGCTAATGAAGCAACGGACAAACAATTAATCTCAAAAATATACAAGCAACTCCTGCAGCTCCATGCTAGAAAAATAAACAACCCAATCAAAAAGTGGGCCAAAGAACTTAACAGACATTTCTCCAAAGAAGACATAAAAATGGCTAACAAACTCATGAAAAAATGCTCAACATCTCTCATTATCAGAGAAATTCAAATCAAAACCACAATGAGGTACCACTTTACACCAGTCAGAATGGCTGCCATCCAAAAGTCTACAAGCAATAAATGCTGGAGAGGATGTGGAGAAAAGGGAACCCTCTTACACTGTTGGTGGGAATGCAAACTAGTACAGCCACTAAGGAAAACAGTGTGGATTCCTTAAAAAACTGCAAATAGAACTGCCTTATGACCCAGCAATCCCACTGCTGGGCATACACACCGAGGAAACCAGAATTGAAAGAGACATGTGTACCCCAATGTTCATCGTCGCATTGTTTACAATAGCCAGGACGTGGAAACAACCTAGATGCCCATCAACTGATGAAAGGATAGGAAAGCTGTGGTATATATACACAATGGAATATTACTCAGCATTAAAAAAATTCATTTGAATCAGTTCTACTCAGGTGAACGGAACTGGAACCTATTATCCACAGTGAAGTAAGCCAGAAGGAAAAACAACAATACAGTATACTAACGCATATATATGAAATTTAGAAAGATGGTAACGAGAACCCTGTATGCGAGACAGCAAAAGAAACGCAGATGTATAGAACAGTCTCGTGGACTCTGTGGAAGAGGGCAAGGGTGGGATGATATGGGAGAATGGCATTGAATCATGTTAATTATCATATGTGAAATCAATCGCCAGCCCAGGGTTGATGCTTGGGGCTGGTGTACCGGGATGACCCAGGGAGAGGGAATCGGGATGGAGGAGGGAGGGGGGTTTGGAGGGGCAGCATATGTAAACCCATGGCAGATTCATGTCAATGTATGGCAAAACCAACACAATAAAGAAAAATAAAGAAAAAAAAATAAACTGTCATAATATGTGGCTAGAAGTTAATTATCTGTGACAGAGAGCCTTCTGTTAACTTTTGCATTTTTATATTAATCTGTCTGCCTCCCACCTGTAATTTTCATTCTTTAGGAGGAATTACTCACGACACTTTCCAAAACGAGCTCATGTGCTTTGACCCTGATACTGACAAATGGATCTATAAGGCGCCGATGACCACCGTCAGAGGTCTGCATTGCATGTGCACCGTGGGAGAAAGGCTCTACGTCATCGGTGGCAATCACTTCAGAGGAACCAGTGATTATGACGACGTCCTAAGCTGTGAATACTACTCACCCATCCTTGACCAGTGGACCCCAATTGCTGCTATGTTAAGAGGGCAGAGTGATGTTGGGGTCGCTGTCTTTGAAAATAAAATCTACGTGGTTGGTGGATATTCATGGAATAATCGTTGTATGGTAGAGATCGTGCAGAAATATGATCCAGATAAAGATGAATGGCATAAGGTGTTTGATCTCCCAGAGTCCCTGGGTGGCATCCGAGCTTGCACACTCACGGTTTTTCCGCCTGAAGAAACTACACCATCACCTTCTAGAGAGTCCCCTCTTTCTGCACCGTAAGATCGTCCCTGCAACTAAGATGCTGTAGTCCTATCTTTGCAATGTGTCATAAATTCTCTTCTTTTGCCCCCTCCCCTTAAGTAGCATATGTTAGGATTATCCTCCAGTAATTGATACAAATATTGGAAAAAAGATGTTGATGTTCTTCGTGCTGTTTGTTTGGCTTCGAGTGTTTATAAAGTGGTAACAAACCATTCTGGAAATGTATCCCATAGAAGCTGATGTTTAACATACAAGAAAAAAAAGTATTGTCTATAAGATGTTTCTTCGGTACTTTTTGATGCTGTGTACTGGGTGTAAGGTATTTGTCATCTTACATTAGAAAAGCCCAATAAACCAAGTTAAAAGGTGGATTATAGTAAATGTGCAACTGTGCTAACTAGGCTTCAAAATAAAGTTTTCCTTTCATCTTTGACTGTGAGATGTTAAAGGGAGGCAGCCAATTTCAACAGGAGACAACAGACAAAAAGTTTCCAACTCGCATGAGCTACCTGCCTCTTTCCATAAAGTATTTTTGACATATCTGTCAGCCCTCCTGTCTGTGGGGGTGCATTGAAAACACATCAAATTTCTGAGATGCACAGGAGAAATAATCATTGAAATTCACCAATCTTAATTAAAAAAAACAGCATGACCGCTCAACTTGTAAACAAGGGTTTGGGTTTTTTTAAGTGTGTATAAATACATACACACATATATATCAAAAAGGAAATTTTTTAAAATTGACTAGAACGTTAAATTAATGCAAAAAAAAATAAATACTTTTAAATTTCTTCCAAAAAGCAGCTTCGATGAAAATGGGAATTCAGTATGCACATACTGAATGCACGTATGTAGAATCATACTGAATTTAGGTGGACAAGGGCTAGAAATTTTAAGCAACTAAATTTGTCATTTGGCCAGATTTTTCCCTCCAAAACTGTAATCTACTCCTTCTCCTTTGCTGTTGAGATAACTTACATATTATATGTATTCTGTATACTCAGTTCATAAGATTATTTAGCACACAATATAGCAGCTTCACCTGGTGAGCTGCTTTTGCTCAGTGAATTCAACTTCCATGTTCTATCTTTTTTGTTCAATAAAAAACATTTGATGTCATTTTGGTGTGAGATATTCTATTGTCTGATTTGACGTCCATTTATTAAATATCTTTTTTTAGTGTGCCAAGATCTAAATGATCAGAACTTAAGAGTACTGAACAGCTTGGATTACTTCAATACTAATGTCTTTCATTCAAGGAAGAAAGAATTTGACCAGGTCCAGCTTCATTGGTGAAAACTCCTTGTTGGTTGTTTTTGAGGAGTTATTGGATTAGCCAAAGAGTTCATTCAGTTTTTTCATACCATCTTACAGAAAAACCCAAATGAAGTTTTTGGCCAACACAAAATAGTCTGCAATGCTGGAGCCCTGGGTTCGATTCCTGGGTTGAGAAGACCCCTGGAGAAGGGAAAAGCTACTCACTCCAATATTCTGGCTTGGAGAATTCCATGGACTGTGTAGTCCATGGGGTTGCAAAGAGTCAGACATGACTGAGCAACTTTCACTTAAAACAGTTTGTAGAAGATGCTCATTGGCCTCTCTCCATCCCCACATGGTAATATGTCTAAACCACAAGAGCAATGGAATTTCTGAGGTCAGTTTCACTGCTCTTTGAGAAGATCCATCTTGTCTAACAAGAAGAGATCATGTAAAATAACCTAACATTTGTTCTCAACCAAGGAGTATAAAGAAAAAGTTTTTGTAGGTAATTGTTTGATCATTATGTTAGGGCTATGTGTATGATCTTTCCTGCTTCATCTGCAAATGACCAGGTTAAATCTGATCGAAAGATTTCGAGCTATTTCAGATCAGTGAGTATCACCAAAGTTCTTAACCGGTGGGTAATTGGCAGTACCTATCACTACCTTTGTCTTGAGTTAATTATAACAAAGAAAACCATTTTCCCATCAGTGGTATTTTTGAATGTTAAGAGAGGCCTGGTTTGAATTTGAAAGGCCCTCTTTGGCAGGATTATTCTTTTTTTCTAATTAGTTTGCATTAGGGTATAGTTGCTTCATAATGTGTTAGTTTCTACTGTACAGCAAAGTGAATCAGCTATGTGTATACGTATATCTCCTGTTTTTTGGACTGCCTTTGCATTCACGTTGCCGCAGTGCATTAAGTAGAGTTCCCTGTGCTATACAATAGGTTCTCATCAATTATCTATTTTATACATAGTATCAATATTGTAGGCCTTAATCTCAATCTCCCAATTCCTCCAACCCTACCCCTTTACCCCTTTGTATCCATTACATTTGTTCTCTACTGTCTATGTCTCTATTTCTTAAGTCACAGTAACTGGTCACATATTTTCAGTTCTCTGTTTATAGGCAAAATGGATTCAACCATTTGCACAGAGTTAACAACTGCCCAAATGTGGGAGCATGTAAAGACAGACTGTCGTCCCGCCAGAGTCCAGTGTGAGTTTTCCTAGTCAGGCAACTCTCCACTAAGGGTCCTCCGAATCCTCTCCATTCAGTCAGCAGAAGAAAAATGGAGCATTGAAGGCATGAGGGGTGTTGGGTTGAAAGAGGCTTACATCACTTCTACCCACATTCTGCTGGTAAGAAATCATTCCTGTGTCCACACAGAAGCCCAAAGGGGACTGGAAAATATCAGACAGCCACATGCCCAGAAAGAAGAGGAAATAGGGTCGGTGATTTGTTCCCAGTTTGCACAAGGAATAACAAAGCACACAGATTCTGTTCAAGCTTACCTTTTTGTATCCATGCCATATGTTGTTTAGAACAGCAATGCATGTCACACAAATGCTGTTATTAAACAATTCCAACAGCTGGTAAATTACTACCCATTTTCCTTCATAGCAAATTAACTATTTTTCTTTATAAAAAATATCTGCCAGTCATTGGTTGACTTTACAAATATTTCTCACACTTGCCCTTCTTAGGTTCTTGTTTTACTTGAAAAAGGAGTTATGAGTTATAATGTAGTAAATGCTTAATGTTAATATAATGTATTAAATGTTTAATGTATTAAATCTCAAAAGGGTCGTTCCTGAAGATGCAAGAAAAAAGCTACTTTGCCTGTTTCAAAAATTTTTAAAAATTCATCTCATAATCAAGTTTTGTCCTGAAAAGAAAGATGATGACCTGAACCTGTTTCCTCTCTCATGTTACTTTAGGGACTTAACAATATATAAGTATGTATTGTCCCTTCAGAAGTTGCTAAAATAACTCCCTCTCATGAGTCCCTGAGCGAGTGCCCCACAAGGCAATTAAGTGGTGTTTTATTTAATTAGTCTGTGACCTTTTTTTTCCATTTCAAGTGCCTTTGTGTGTCCCACATACACACCAAGAATGGTTAGCAGACTTCCTTTACCTTACTATGGAAAAGTTGGCTCTGCCTCTAATTTTATTCTTGGCTATTGTGTGTTTTATTTTCAAGGAACTAGACCTCAGGTTTAGTCCTTTCCATATCAGAGAGCTCTTGGAATATGTGGGCAGCAAAGAAAGTAAATGTGAAACAAGTTCACAAGGATTCCAGGACTTTTATTTTAAATGGGTCAAATCATGCAGTATTTTAAAACTCTTGGTAATTATAAACAGGCAAAATTGAGAAAAATTGGTAAATACAAGGAAGAAAAAAGTCTTTCATCTCCCCCCATATCAGTAACTATAGCTAAATGTACTTTGCTTTTACACTATTATCATTTCAAATCAGTATAAATAATTTTGTATAACAATATATTTTTTGATATATTAAGATATAGTTTCCTGATATGAAATACATTCTAGAACATCTGATACAAAATATGTCAATACAGTATTTAGAGTAATACTTCTAAACTCCTGTATTAAGTGAGGTTTAACTGATCAGCAATATATTGGACTTATATCTGTGTAAAAATGTTAAAATATTAATGTGGTCAAATCAGATGTCCATTGAATTTCAGGAATGGGGACCCTTTCCAGGGCCCGAAACTGGGCTCTTGTCTAACACTGAGAAATGAATTGTCCAAGGAGACATGTGCTGACAAAGCAAAAATTTTATTGGGAAGGGGCACCCGAGTGGAGAGCAGTAGGGTAAGGGAACCCAGGAGGACTGCTCTGCCACGGCTCAGGTTTTATGGTGATCAGATCAGTTTCCAGGTTGTTCTTAGCCAGTCATTCTGACTCAGAGTCCTTCCTGGTGGTGCACGCCTTGTTCAGCCAAGATGGATGCCAGTGAGAAGGATTCTGGGAGGTGGTCGAACATGTGGCATCTCCTTTTGACCTTTCCCGAACTCTTCCGGTTGGTGGAGGCTTATTAGTTTTGTGTTCCTTACCAGGACCTCCTGTCATAAAACAACTCATGCAAATGGTTACTGTGGTGCCTGGCCAGGGTGGGCAGTTTCAGTCAGTGTGCTTCCCCTAACAATGGTAATACTAGACAATTAAAATATTTATTTTATCAGTGAATCTAAGTAAATTTGTATTAGTCAAATCTCAGAGTAGATATTTCATTCTCTATTTTTTATTAGTATTTTTAAAGCGATTACAGGTTTTTCTATTAAATGACAGTTTTAGGGATGTATTCATTCTCTATTTAAATTTAGTATTCCTTGCTGTCTCCACTAATCAGTCCAATGCTTCTTCACCTTGCATGGTATTTGGCAATGGGACTATGATAAATGAAGACTGAATTTTAAAAATGAGAATAAAGGCCACAGCTCTGTCAAAAACAAACAAAGCAGGAAACATTACAATATTACAGGTTGGCAAACTTTTTCTCTAAAAATCAGTAAATAGTTTAATCTCTATCTTTGTCATGGTGATTCATCTCTGCTGTTGTAGTTGGAAAATGTAAAGAATGTGTAAATGAATGACTGTCAATGTGTTTCAATAAAACTTTAGTTTAGGACACTTAAAGTTGAATATCATGTAATAAATTACAAAATATTGCTCTCCTTTTGAATTTTTAGCCATTTAAAAAAGTAAAGAATATCCTTAGCTATTGGACCATAGACTAATAGGCCACATTCCAGACTTGGTCAATGGTCAGGAGTTTGCTGACCTGTTTTACAAGAGCACGTTTCATTATCATTCATTTATTCTTTCAACAGACATTCATTGTGAACCTATTTCATATCAGTCAATGAAGAGTGCTAGGGTCTATAAAGATGAGTAAAACTGAATCCCTTCCCTCAAGGAGCTCAGTCTGTTTGGGTAGATTGATGCTTACAATGTGATGTGCTGGAGGCTAGGATGGATGTGTGAAGAAGCCACAGCTGAGCAAATCACATAAATAGATGTTTATAAAATGAATGCCTGGAAATCAACAAAGAAAAGAGTATCTGCATTAATAAAATGCAACTCTTCTTACCACAAAGCTATAAATAAAAGAATATGCATAAGGAAGGGGCAGTCAGTCCTTGAAACCCTAGCTCCTGTCCCCTGATCAACTGGATCTAATTATCCAACCTACCAACATGCTGGTTCTGTGCTAAGTAGAGGCACACACAACATGCCCTTTACATGTTTACACACCACATGCTCTGTAACCAGCAAAGTGCAGGACGGGATATTTAACAAGATGTCCCGAAAATCTCAGTGTGCCAATATCTTTTCTGCTGCAAGTAACTGAAATCCCCAACTCTAACAATAAGGAAATGCATTTTCTCAGAGCTGCAAAGCCCACTGGAGGTGAAGGAGGCCCCAGGCACAATGTAATTAGCTCAGTGTCGTCAAACTCCCAGGTTGGTTTTTTTTTTTCCTCTCGTATCCCCACTCTATTTGCAATAACATTTGTAAGCACTGTATTTTGCCGGTAGCATTCCTTGTTCACATCCAGAGAGAGAGAAAACCTCTCTCTCAATCATGCAATTTAAATTCTCTTTTGTCTGTTGGAGCCAACTTAGGACAGACGATTGCCTGTGGACCTGTTGCTAGGGGAGTGTTGTGCCTGGATCAGCTTAGATTAACTATCTGATGCAAAATCATTGTTGAGGAATTAACCATAATACCTTCCTCACTTGAGAAGAACAAGAGGGAAACATGGAGAAGGAAATGTAGCTAATTTTATATTTTTGGTTCTATTTGTCCATAATCAGCCTGGGCTTTTTCTAGATTCATGTTTTTCAAGTCTGAGTACAGAGATTTTCATGGTGTGGTCCAGGCAACCTGGTGTTCCTGAGACTCCTTCAGGGAATTCTAGAAGTCAAAACCATTCTCATCATAATACTAAGATCTCATTTGCAAGTGTATGGTGGCATTTTTCAGAGATTGAAGGCCAAACAGTGATGCCATTGCTCTGTCAGGTAATTGGATATGAGCTTGTATATTCTTGTATTTAAAAACCTCTCATCCTTCGTTTCTAATACAATAAACATCAATAGTTATAATGCACATAAACACAAACTCTGGTATCCTCAAATTTTAAGAATATAAAGAAGTCCTGAGACCCAAAAGTTTGAGAACTGCTGAGTGCTAGGATCAATTTTAGAAACATTTTGTACAGAAATGAAATAAAAAATAGAGTACACTCTAGATTATACATTTAAGTATTGTTTTGTGAATTTTTCTTTTGACTATGTATATGTGTGCATTTAAATATATTAAATATACACATATGCATATATTTAATCAAAAGAAAAAATCACCAAACAATACTTGTGTGTGTGTGGTTACAATAGAAACAAAATATTCTAATATGGACTCCTGGGTTATTTGAAGTCCTGACACCAAAAAGCGATGTTCCAAAAGATACATCACTTAAGGTCTGATTTCTCAGTTCATGTGTCTTATCTGAAAACCTCTCCACTTCCTCAGTGATTAAACCCAGGCAGCCACAATGATGCATAAGTTCTCTCCTAGCTTTGTAGGAATTCACAGCAAAATCACATTAGAATAGAACACATACTCTGAATGGATTGGGTTGGCCAAAAAGTTCTTCTGGACTTTTCCATATAAAAATCGGAAGGAAGTTTGTGGCCAACCCTAAGAAGTGGTACACAATCATGGCAGCAGCCAATGATTTTGATTCATCACACAAATCTTTTCCTGAAGGCCTTTCTATAATAGACATTAATAAATAGGGAAAGCAAAAAGGTCCTGACTGCAAGCCATAGAAACCAAATTCCAAACAGCTCATGGTCAAATAAAAATATTAGACCAGTTATTGGGGCATCCTATACAACCATAGGAAGACCCTAGCTGCCACTGGACCAGGGAGAAAACCAGAAGAAGGACTCCAAGACTGTCAGCACTCTGACTCTGCTTTTCTCTGAGGGCTAGATTCATTGCTTCCTCCCATGGAGCAGCCTCTCTGATATGGGAGTGGCCTGAGAATGCCTGCCTTTCCCCGACAATGGAGAAAATACTCCCCTCTTGCCATCATCAGTTGAAGACTCCTTGGGAAGCAGAGAGATAGGACGGGTTTAGGTCACTTACCTTTGGATGAATACACGAGGGCATCAGGGCACCAATGTGAGGGGCAGGGACTCAATCCCTAGAAAGGGGAACATTCCCAGTGAACGGAGAAATTAATCTGAGTTGAGTTGCCCTGCAAATTGATGTCAACAAAAACAAGTTCAGGGACTTCCCTAGTGGTTCATTAACTAAGACTCTCTGCTCCCAGTGCAGGGGACGCAGGTTCGATCCTTGATCAGGGAACTAGATCTCACATGCTGCAACTAAGACCCAGTGCAGGTAAATAAATAAATATTTAAAAAATAATAATAAAGTTCAAGCTACACAGAGTAACCCCATTCAGGTTCAAAGAAAAATGAGTGTGTTTGTTTGCTAGTCAAGAGGTCAAATATTTCTCAAAAGCTAACAGAGTTTGTCAGAAGGACTGAACCCCCCTGAGGGCTCAGGAAGTACCTCTCCATCTGCTGTCTTCCACCTCACTGAGGCTCCAGCAGCCCTGCCTGCTTCAGAAGGACCTCACAGGAGGTGATCAGAGAGGCAGAACTCAGACTGCTGCCTCTCACTGCCCATCACCTTCACTGTATAGCACATTGGTGCAGGTAGAGACACAAATGCACAATGACAAAACTTGGCAGGATCTGAACAAGGATCTCCGAGTGAGTGTTTTGGACTGCTTTTTTTTTTAAAGGCAGCCTCAAAGCTGTTAAACACCAACAATGTGTGATGAAGTTGCTGTAGCAGATTTTTGGAACTAAGACTGGGAACGTAGCAGCAGGGCACCCAAAAGTGGTCAGCACGTCTGAGCCAGGGACAGGTCCTGCTCTCAGGCAAGAAAGAAGAAGCTGAGGCACAGCATGCAAAAGTCAGAAGGCCTAGAGTTGTGTCCTTAGGACCAATTAGAGTGACTGGTAGTCAGCACACTCGAGGCAAGAGTAGGCTCCATAGTGGCCGCAAGAGCTGGTAAAGGTTTGGATATCCTTGACCTCATATCTGATGTTCCCTTTCTGTCCCTGTCCTAGAAGCTCTCCCACGTTTTTCCCATTTCGTCTTTGATACCCTCATTAAGAGAGATGATAAGACTCTATCCTGCTAGAGGAATTGTGAAGCTTACAGGGATGGGGTGCGTGCCTTTGGGAGGCTTCTAGGAAGCGTGTGCTTAGGCCATACAACTCCACCAATTTGGGCTTCCCGGGTGGCTCAGATGGTAAAGATATCTGCTTGAATTGCAAGAGATCTGAGTTCAATCCCTGGGTCAGGAATATCCCCTGGAGAAGGGAATTGATACCCACTCCAGTATTCTTACCTGGAAAATTGAATGGACAGAGGAGCCTAGCGGGCCCCAGTCCATGCGGTCACACAACTGAGCCACTAACACTCTGCACTCTGCATCTCTCCACCAATTCGGGGTCCAGAATAAAATGTGTGGACAGCTGATTCAGGAGTGAGAGGTTTCCAAAGTCATGGAAATGTCAGGTGGTATGGGGGTGGGTGGCCAGTCCAACTGACCCAGTGCTGAGGGCAGGGGTGATCACCGCCACGAGTGTGTGCTTCTAAAGTCAAGTATCTGAAGTCAGGGAGTTGGCAGGAAGAACTGAGTCAGGTGCACAGGCTTTGGGGGGGGGGGCATGTGCTGCCTTTTTCCTTGTGTGAACCTTTATTTTCCTTATATATATATATATATTAGTAAAGTATAGTTGACTTGCAATGTTTCAGGTGCACAGCAAGCTGATTCAGTTGTACATATACACATACCTTATTTTTGAAATTATTTTTCATTGTAAGTTATTACAAGATATTGAGTTTAGTTCCCTGTGCCTGAATGAGCTTGGGAAGGGCAAGGTCAGAGTCATCAGAGGGAGGTGGGAGAGGGACATACTAGTTTACTGTGTCCTCAGTTGTGCCAGGAAGTCTCCAATTTGAGGACTGTTTCCAAGAAATGAAAACTTTTGATTTTACATTTCATTTTTATTAGTAAAATTTTCAAACATACTGACATGTAGGGAAAATTGTATGACGAACACCTACAGATCCATTCCTTACGTGTAACAACTACATTCTGTCACATTTGTTTCATCTGATTTTCTTCTGTTAAAGTATTTTAAATGAAATTCTGGACATTAGGATGTTTCTTCCCTAAGGACCTTGGTGTGGTGCTGTGAGTGCTCAGTTGTGTCTGACTCTTAGCCACCCCATGAACTGTAGCCTGCCAGGCTCTTCTGTCCACGGGATTCTCCAGTATTGTACTGGAATGGGATGTCATTCCCTTTTTCAGGGGAATCTTCCCAACCCAGGGATTGAACCCATGTCTATCTCCTGCATTGGCAGGTGGATTCTTTACCACTCAACCACCTGGGAAGCCCCAAATACTTCATTACACATATTTAAACCTAAGAGATTTTTTCCCTTCTTAACACCAATCCTATTATCTTGGCTAACAAAATTCATAATTTCTTAGTCCAGTATTCATGAAAATATCCACTAAATATTTAAATGTCCCCTTTGGTCCCCAACTATCTCTTACTCCTTTGTTGAAGCCTGGATAGAAAAGTACAATTCTAGAACACATGCCAGTGAGACAGAAAGGAAGGGGGCCACCAGCCCAGTCCCTGAATATTCTAGACCTCTAGCAAAGGGAGCAGTTGCCATAGACCAATGGCCCAAAAGGGCTAATGATCATCATCAGTGAATATATCTCCAACAATAGGATTTTTCATCAGAGGTTCAGAATGCTGACATTTTTTTCAGAGCTCTCAGAAGTGAGGCCAGAAGCCTGAGAAAGGACCTGGGCTATCTCTGGGAACAAAACTGAGAAAAAGAGAGCTTTTGAAAAAATTTCTTAAGGTAAGCTAAACTGCTGTAACAAACAGACTGCCAAATGAGAATGGCTCAGAGTCAAGATGTTTACTTTGTACCCACATACGAGGCAAGTTGTATTCTGGCTCAAGGGTGGTTATGCTCTACGCGATCACTCAGGAGCCAGCTCTCCTATCTATGATTTTGCAAATAGCCATGATCATCGGTGAGGCTGAATTCACCCTCATCAGCTCGATGAGGGTGAATCAGGGGGAGGGAATAACTAAGGACCAAGTGAGAGGGTTTGGGGGCCAGATCTGGTTGTGGTATAGAACTTCCCATACAACTTTCAAAGAGGTTAGGAAACAAAATCTAAGGTTGGACTCAGAAGAAAGAGACAACCATGGTGAAGCACTAGCAGATGCTGCCACAGCACAAGAGTCCCATCTCCTTGATTTAAGAGGCAGCTTATTGCCAGGGAACTGGCAGGATCTCATGCAGGGTCTGTCAGACATAAAGATCTCACAGGGCTTGAGATTGTGAAGTCAGGGAGGGGATGAGAATAGATTGCTTTTTCAGGTATCAATGAGGGAGCCCCATCTGCTACAACCTGACTCCAAGATCAGGGTAGCAGGTGCAAGAAAAGCTCATGAATTTTACTCCTACTGCTCAGTCCTGGGGGAGTTCCTAAAGCCCAGTGCCAGAGTCAGAACCTCTGTCCATTCAGTGTGAAACTCTCTTGTCAAGTGGATAATAATTTCTTCTTGTCAAAATACAGGGGGAAACTGAGTCACGAGCTCTGAAGCATGATTTGCTTCTTTTTGTGTGTGAGAGAACAACTTCGAACCCAAAGTAATGCACAAGGGTTGGCAGCGAGAAATTGCTTACAAATGATTGAAACAGGGCCCAGACCCTGTGGACCAGGGTTTCCAATAGGAGGCTGTGGATGGCTCCCGAAGAGGAAACCCCAGTCTCCACCACTGGCTTGAGAGCCGGGCCCAGTGAGCTACTTCTGTGAGGCTCTTAGGATTCTGTCATAGGATCGTATTTTCTGACTGCTTTCTGTCCCTCTGCTTTCTAAGGTTCCTCGCGTTTAAGCTCACATTCATTTCCACTTGTCACTGGACTGATAAATAGCTTAATAAATTGGGGAAACTTGGCTGATGATTGACAGTTCTGTGGGGCAGGAGCTGGGAGTGCCTGGGAAGGCAAGGTCCCTGGTGCGGTATGTGTGTGCTCAGTCGTGTCTGACTCTTGTGACCCCATGGACTGTAGCCCGCCAGGCTCCTCTGTCCATAGGATTCTCTAGGCAATAATATTGGAGTGGGTTGCCATTTCTTCCTCCAGGGGATCTTCCCAACCCAGGGATTAAACCCACATCTCTGGAATCTCCTACATTGGCAAGCAGATTATCAGGAAGTCCAGGGAATTAAGACACATGGCCCTTCAGTGTACAGATGGCAAGGGGCAGAGATGGCCTCTGTGGTCTGGGCAGGTCACATATGGAAGTTTCACAGGGCTCGACAGATATTTATTTATTTATTATTGAATGAAAGAGTCTTTAAATTCTATAGTAGGAACCCAACCATTTTGAGTCCTGAGCCTGGAGACTGAAGGAGATTCTGAGACCACTGAGGCCAGTGACTCAAAGGATGCCCGTTACTATCATCTGAGAAGAAATCTCATGAATGGAGCTCCATCCTAAGAGGCCACACAAGGAATATTGTGTTAGGGGCACCTGGGACATGGCTGGCATCCATAGCATTGCCCATTGTCACATCTGGTGGCTGCTCTTTCTCCCCTTCGATAGATTTCCTACTTGACCCTCCCTCTATGTGACTTTATAGAAGTGGGCAGATCTGGTTCTTTTCCAGGAGCATATCTGAGTGAGAGAGGTCTGAGAGGGGGTACACAGAAAGGGTGGGGGTCTTTGGAAGGTGAATGAACATCCAATCATCCATTCAAGAGGTGTTCCCAACTGTGCATCCTAGGGAAACACTTGTGTGGTCACTGGTTAAGGAGTCAGAGTTTTTTCTTTTTTTAAGATTTTTTGATGTGGATCATTTTTAAAGTCTTTATTGAATTTGTTACTTCTGTGTTTCTTCTGTTTCTTGTTTTAGTTTTCCGGCCAAGAGGTATGTGGGATCTTAGTTCCCTGACCAGGGATAGAACCGTCATCCCCTGCATTGGAAGGCGAAGTGTTAACCACTGGACCACCAGGGAAGTCCCAAGGAGTCTGAGTTTCAAACAAGCTGAAAGTTAAAGCTGAAACTCAGTCGTTTCTGACTCTATGAGACCTGGTGGACTGTAGACCATCAGGGTCCTCTCTCCATGAACTTCTCCAGGCAAGAATACTGGAGAGGGTTTCCATTCCCTTTTCCAGGGGATCTTCCTGACAAGGGACTGAGCTCAGGTCTCCTGCATCTTCTGCATTGGCAAGTGGATTCTTTACCACTGAGCCACCAGGGGAGTGAGCTGGCAGGGTCTCTCTGCATATGGGAGAGCTGAGCCCATTGTGGAGGTTGGGCTTAGGACTCTGAAGGCCGTGAGGGAGGAGGGAGAACTGCATGGTGAACACACTGGGCAGGGTGCCTCCACATCAGCCAGTTACCTCTTTGTGGAGTGAAGCAGAGAGCACCTCACAGACCAGGTCCTGCATATCCCATGTTCTTGGATATTTTTGAGGGTGGCCATGATAAGATTTGGGCACCCATTTGTCATGGATATCCCCATTTGTCATGGATATCCTAGCCACACCACTTAACACCGCTGCATGGATAGCTAGGGATTCTCTTATGGTCATCAAAAGTCTAGGAAGGCACCATAGAAAATTAAAATGTCCCAACAGATTCTAAAGGAGGGGGCAGTGGGTATCTTCCAGTGAATCTACACACTAAGCATTTCACTCACCTGGCACGAAGTTTTTGATCTGCTCTTTTCCTTTATGTAGCAAGCATCCAGGCTCACAGAGACCCAAGAGCCCAGAGAGCCACCTACCTAATGTGTTCAGACTCTAAGTATATGTAGGAAACCAACAGTTGCTTGGCCTGGGGAGCTGGGGGGTGTTGTGGGGTCAGGGTGGACTGACCCCACAGACAGAAGACCACAGTTGGTTGTAGAACAATAAGCCCTTCCACTATCCGAATGTCTCTGGAAAATGGCTCTTTGGTTAAGAGTGGACCCAAGTTTATTCCAGGTTTGTTTTTTTTTTTAAAGATTACAGTGCCTTTACTTAACTTCTTTTTATTTATTTTTGGTTGCACTAGGTCTTTGTTGCTGTGCGCAGGCTTTCTCTAGTAGCCCAGCAAGCAGGGGCTTTCTCTCTAGTTTCTACTCTCTAGTTTTGGTGCTCGGGCTTCTCACTGTGGTGGCTTCTCTTGTTGCAGAGCACAGGCTCTAGGGTGCCTGACGTCAGTGGTTGTGGCGCATGGGCTCAGTAGTTGAGGTTTCTGGGCTCTAGAGGGTGGACTCAGTAGTTGTGGTGCATTGGCTGAGTTGCTCCGAGGCATGTGGGATCTTCCCAGACCAGGGATCAACCTGTGTCCGCTACACTGGCAGGCAGATTCTTATCCACTGTACCACCAGGGAAGTCCTTATTCCTGGTTCTTGAGAGGAGAAGGGGAAAGAAAAGTCAGCTGCATATTGGCAGAGGTTTTGGCCACAGATGCACAGTCATTCACAAGGGTTGAGAAGAGCCCAAGTCAGAGTTCTTTGGGAGGCAGCAACAACACAAGAGGAGAAACCATCCCTTGAGGATTTTTTTACCCAACACTTGCCCTCTGGGTGATAATGACCATGACTGGAACTAGGGAGGCCCATGTGAAAGTGGTTGGGCCTTGGAGGGATCCAGCTCAGTAATAAGAGCCTGAGGGAAGCCCAGCCACTGGAGGGATGAGAGGCGACATTATTGTCACAGGCAGTTGTAGTTGCTGTTGTTCAGTCGCTCAGTTGTATTTGACTCTTTGCCACCCCAGGGACTGCAGCACACCAGGCTTCCCTGTCCTTCACCATCTCCTGGAGCTTGTTCCAACTAATGTCCATTGAGTGAGTGATGCCATCCAGCCATCTCATCTTCTGTCACCCCCTTCTCCTCCTACCTTCAATCTTTCCCAGCATCAGGGTCTTCTCTAACAATTCAGCTCTTTGCATCAGATGGCCAAAGTATTGGAGCTTCAGCTTCAGCATCAGTCCTTTCAATGACTATTCAGGGTTGATTTCCTTAAGGATTGACTGGTTTGATCTCCTTGCAGTCGGAGGGACTCTCAAGAGTCTTCTCACAGGTAGAAAGTCTCTCAATTGCTGACATAGCACAGAGGACAGAGTCTCTATTGGGAATGGAGACTCAGTGTAAACTGGGCTCCCCTCCACTTTTTTTCAATTTCTTCTGTTTTTTAATTTATTGGCAAAAAAGGTGGTCATAGATATCTCATCACTTTCACTTTACAAATCACTTGTTCCTATTTCCAATGTTATTTATATGTGTGATATTTTTATCTTAGTCTATTTTGCTTGATGTCCTAAATTTTAATCTTTATTTCATTTTAACTGATATTTTTAATTGAAGTATAGTTTATTTTCGTACATGCTAAGCCACTACCGTCATGTCCGAATCTTTGTGACCCTATGGACTACTGCCTGCCTGGCTCCTCTATGGGATTCTCCATGCAAGAATACTGGAGTGAGTTGAAATTCCCTTCTCCAAGGATATCTTCCCAAACCAGGGATCAAACCTGCATCTCTTATGTCTCCTGCATTGGCAGGCAGGCTCTTTACCACTAGAGCCACTTGGGAAGATACAGTTGATTTACAATGTTGTGTTAATTTCTACTGTGCAGTAAAGTGATTCAGTTATATGTATATATACACATTCCTTTTTTCATATTCTTTTCCATGATGATTTATCACAGGATATTGAATATAGTTCCCTGTGCTACACAGTAGGACCTTGTTGTTGATCTGTCCTCCACTTTCAAAGAGAGGCAAAGAGACAGCAAAAAATGTGTTTCTGTTATTACTGTTTTCAGGCTTGTCCAGGGTAAAATACACATGGTCCCATCAATCTATACAGAGGCAGGAAAACAGTCAAACTCATCTGAGTCTACTGTTGCCTTTTGTGAATCCAAGATGAAAGGTGTGTAGTCTCTGATCAAAGGCAAAAGAGTTGAGTGAATTGCCTGAAACCTGTCAAGGTGCCAACACATAACAGGGAGAGCTGTCTGACCCTCAGTGTTTAAGAAAGATCAAGGATGTGGTGGATGTGGGCCATGGCAGAGCTGAAGTGGAAGATGTACCCAGAGGGAGATAGGCAGCTTGGAGCTGGACTGGCTTGAGTGCGGGAGGCCAGGAACTTGCAGAAAGGCTTAGAAAGGATGTCTGAAAGTGCTGAGAAGTATCCTGGTCCTAGTCCTTCTGGAATGCAGGAAACACATAAGCATATATAGGAATTTGTGTCCAGTCCACCCTCAGCAGCTGCTGCTTCTTGGCCTGAGAAACAGACCTCAGGGAGGCTGGGGCCATGCCCTGGCACAAGAATGAGGGAACTTCGAGTCTCCTGGCCAAGGTCACCTGTGTCCTTTAGGATTCTCACTCAGGTTTTCCACCTCATTTAATGTTAAAGTTATACACAAAGGCTCTCCTAAACCGGGGTGTTCTGGGGACAACATCAGCTCTTTGATTCACTGGGAGCCAGTTGCTATGGTTCTGAAAAGATATGTCCCCACAAAGTTCATATGTTGAAATCCTAATGTCCAAGGTGATGATGGTATTTGGAGGTGGAACCTTTGTGAGGTGATCTGGCCCTAAGAGCTCTCACACGCGGGTGGGCTCAGATTTGAAAATAATGGCTATGCCACCAGCCTGCAGCTGGAAGACGTAAAGACTGAATCTCCCTAGAACCCCACCTCAGTTCTGTGGGCCAGATGGGCCCTTGTGGATTTCCAGCCGAACCCAGAAAAAATGAGTGAGCCCAGTCAATCAGAGACAAGCCCGGGATCACCCAGTCTACAGAAGGGGCCAGGCTTGGTGTCCCCTCGAAAGCAGCCAGAGCCAGACTCAGGTTCCCCCCAGGGTCAGCGAGATCCAGGCCTAGAGTTGCTCCAAAGCCAGCAGAAGTCAAGTCCTGAATTCTACCAGCTTCAGTCAAAGCCAAGTGAGGAATCACCCAAGTTCTCCTAGGACCAAGGTGAAGTGGACTCAGAATTGCGCAAGAATAAGGAGGACCAACCCCGGGGTCCCCCGATATCTGTCGCAGCCCGGCTCAGGATCACTAGAGCCTTACCTGGTAAGCATCTCTGGGTCTTGAGCCCTCAAAGCCACTACAGGAGCTGACACCCCAGTTGCCCGGCTCCCCACGGGATCAGCATGAGCAGAGCGAGCTAGCTCCAGCCGGGCAGCCGGCGAGAGAAGGCCTCGCGCCAAAGAAGCAAAAAAGTTCTTCGGCTCAGGTCCCTGCGTCCAAGAAGCCAAAGGAGGAGGAAGTTCCTATAATCCCGAAGGGGAAGTGAAAGTCTGGGTGGGTGTGGAAGGACCGCTCAAAGAAGAGGTTCTCCCAGATGGTTCAGGACAAGCCCCTGTGCACATCCCGGCAGCGGAAGATGAAGGACCGGCAGGAAAGGAAGCTGGCCAAGGACTTTGCCCGGCACCTGGAGGAGGAGGAGGAGCGTTGCCGCAGGGAGAACTTGAAACGCAGCCTAGAGGAGGAGCGGGAGGCAGAGATCATCCAAGTGATCCGAAACCCTGCCAAGCTCAAGCGGGTGAAGAAGCAGCAGCTGCGATCCATCGAGAAGCCGGACAGGCTGACCCAGCTGCAAAAGCCACTGCCTCAGCGGCCGGCAGCCAAGGGCTGAGCTCAGGACGGCCGAGGCCTTCTGTGGCCAACCACCACGTCCATACGGCAGCTCTCGGGCCACTGGCCACATGCCTCTGCTGACCCGGCACTCCGGCTCCATGGCTCCCAGACAGGGGCACCACCTGAGCCGGGGCTCTGAGCCTTCAAGGCTGGTGGGCAGGTTTCTGCGGAGCAGGGGGAGCCTGGAACCTCGCCGAGACTGGAAGCGAGAAGAGGGTCAGCCTTCTCCTCCCCACTCCAATGCCCTCTCCTCTCCAAGTGCCTTCAAACCAAAAAGAGTAACTTCTGTTTCCTCAGGGAACTGATGACTGGAGGGTGACTCCCCAGAATGTGGATGCTCTGTCTCAGGGTCCTGGGTCCAACCCAGGCCAGGAGGCCAGAAGTCAGGTGTCAGGCTCCCCCCACCCCACCTTCCCAAAGGCTGCTTTGGGTCCCTCTGCACCCCACTGACCCTGTCACCCAGCAGACTGAATCCGGCTCCACCACACTTTTTAACACTTAAGGTTAAAATCGGGAGGTTTCAAGGGGCATGGTCCCTCCAGCTCCCCTTTTTCTGTCCCAGACTCTGCAGAAGCCACCCCCTCCCACCTGAGTTCTGATTAACTCATTACATCCAGTCTCCAGCAGAAATCTGTATGGAACACCTGCTGTGTACAGGCACAATTCTAGGTTTCAGGGAATACAGACAAAAGTTACTGCCTTCAAGGAACTTTCATTCTGATGGAGAAAACATAATAAACAATAAAAAAAAGAGCCCTCATGAATGGGATTAGTATCTTTATAAAAAGAAGTCCCAGAGACCTAGCTTGCTCCTTCTGTTATGTGAAGACACAGAGAAAAGAGAGCAAAGAAGAAAGACAGTAACCAGGAAGCAAGCTCTCCCCAAATCTGCCAGCACCTTGGACTTGGACCTCCCAGCTCCTAGAAGTGTGAGTAATTAATTTCTGTTGTTTGTTTGGTTTATTTTATTTTATTGAAGTATAGTTTATTGAAGTATATTGAAGTATATTGAAGTTTATTGAAGTATATTGAAGTTTATTGAAGTTTATTGAAGTATATTGAAGTATAGTTTATTGAAGTATAGTTGAAGTATAGTATAGTGTTGTGGTAATTTCTGGTGTACAGCGAAGTGATTTAGTTTTATACATATTTACTGTTTTTAAGATTCTTTTCCATTTATTGCAAGATACTGAATAGTTTCCTGTGCTATACAGTAGGTCCTTGATGTTTATTTATCTTTGTTTATTTTATATACAGTGAAAGTGTTAGTCACTCAATCGTGTCTGACTGTTTGTGACCTCATGGACTATAGCCTCCATGGAGTTCTCCAGGCAAGAATACTATAGTGGGTTGCTATTCGCTTCTCCAGGGAGTCTTCCTAACCTAGGGATCAAACCAGATCTCCCACATTGCAGGTAGATTCTTTACCATCTGAGCCATCAGAGAAGCCCATTATATATAGTACCTTGTATCTGTTAATCCTAAACTCCTGATTTATCCCTCCCCCCAAATTTCTATTGTTTATAAGCCACCCAGCCAGTGGTAGTTTTACTAAAACATCAGCCATCTCCACTGACCCCTTCTTCTTCGCCACCATCACTTCCTCATCACTTAAGCCAGAAAAATCTGTTCAGTATTTTGATGCCACAAAACGGAATGGGGGGTTTCTTGTGGCATCACCCCTTCAAAAGAATACATAGCAGACCTCAGATAATGTCATGAGACTTTAAGTGTTTCCTGTGGTTTTCTAGTGCTTTTACAGAACTTTGATAAGTTCATTTTCAAATGGTTTTCTTTCTGTTTTTAAAATATTTCTGTTCGAGTTTTTCTTTACAAGGAAAACTGTCCCTGTCTGTCGATCATCTGATTGTTTATGTTGAAAATTCCAGGGACTCTACAGTGCAATACTAGAACTAATAAATGATCTTAGCAATGTCATAGGATCCAAGGTTAATATAGAAAAATCTCATGTATTATATACTAGCAGGAAAAAAATTGGAAAATGAAATTTTTACAAAGCCCATTTATGGCAATACCAAAAAACATAAAATAACTAGTAATCAGTTTAACAAAAGACTATCAACACCACTCTGATGAAAACTATAAAACATTGTTGAGAGAAATTAAATTAGATGAGACCAAAATAATTGGAAAAACATGCCGTGTTCACAGATTGAAGGCTCAGAATTGTTAAGATATCCGTTTTCTCCAAATTGAATTCTAGATTCAAAGCTATCACAGTCAACATCGATGCAGGTCCAAGTGAGCTGTGGGAGAAATCCAAAGGAGCCAGGGCCCCAGCCCCCAGTGGAGAAGCAGAGGGGAGCGGTACCTGCAGCCTGGGCAGCACCCAGATCCTGGGAGAGGTGGCATTCAAATGAACCGCTGTCCAATAGAAACACAATGTGAGCCACAAATGCCAGCCAAGTAATACACGTCGTTTTTAAATTTCCAGCAATCACATTTAAAAGGTGAAATTATTTTTAAAACATACTTGTTTAAACCATGTCCAAAATAATATCATTTCCACTCATGATCAACATTTCACATTACTAAGGAGATAGTTGTACATTATTTGAGAACTGTGATGCATTCTACATCTTCCCAGGTGACGCTAGTGGTAAAGAACCCTGCCAATGCAGAAGACTCAAGAAATGCGGGTTCGATTCCTGAGTCGGGAAGACTACCTGGAGGAAGGAAATGACAACCTGATTCTTGCCTGAGGAATCCCATGGACAGAGGAGCCTGGCAGGCTACAGTCCCTGGGGTTGCAAAGAGTCAGACACGACTGAGCGACTGAGCACATGACTTCTACACTTATGGCAGATGTCAGATGCTCAATAGCCATGTGTCGCCCACAGCTGCCACACTGGCCAGCCCACTTTTAAGCCATATCTTCTGTTGTTCCCTAGTTTTTGTTTCTTTTTTTTTAATTTACTCTTTTTTAAAAAACAAAAACATTTATTTGTTTGGCTGTATCCAACCTAGTTGTGGCATATGGGATCTTCCTTGCACTGTACAGGCTTCTCTAGTTGTGACATGCAGGCTCAGTAGTTGTGACTCTTGGGCTCTAGGACACAGGCTCAGTAGTTGTGGTGCATAGACTTAATTGCCCCATGGCATGTGGGATCTTATTTCCCCCACTAGGGATTGAACCCGAATCCCCTGCATTGGAAGGTGGATTCTTAACCACTGGACCACCTGGGAGGTCCTTGTTTCCTAGTTTTTACAGTTATTTCTAAAATCTACTTTGTTGAGGTCTGACCAGTGTACAAAAGCTGTACATATTTAATGGATAAAACCTGATGGGTTTGGAGATAAGTATGTACCCATGAAACCATCACCACACCTTTGCCATAAACATATCTGTCAAACTCTGCAAATTTTCTCCCACCCTCCTTATTTATTTTTATCATTGTTATTATTATTTGTATTTTATTGGTTTGTTTCTTTAGTTAGGACAATAGAACAGTTCATCAGATCCGCCAAGGGTCCTGAAAAGTCAGAGGTTGCTTCTGTCACCTTCTGGGTCTGGTCCACTCACCCTCCTCGAGGCAGATTGTGAGCCCCTTAAAATGTGAGATCTTGCATTATATGTCCTGGATCCACACATAGGAACATATTCCATCCTATGTTATCATCCCTTCAGAGGAATTTTAAAAATAATCTCCCCCTTTTGTATGTGGTTTTGAAGAGGATGTATTATCTACATCTTCAATTTCAACCACAGTTTAGATGATGCCCCGTGGGTCCCTTGAGCAGAATGACTCCCTCAGCAATATCTAGTCACTTGGCCCTCTTTAAATAACTGGCCACGACTGGCCCCTAAGTCAGGCCAACTGACCTGCCTCTGGGCAGGCTTCATACTCGTGGGCTACCTAGTTATGTGGATCTGACCACATGATAAAAATGATTCCTCTGCAAAGTAAATACAAATTCTTTGGCATGAGAGTATAAAGGCTTATGTGGTAGCCTGCCCCCTGCCCCCACATGATGTATTTTTTGGTAAGAGAAAATAATTTGAAATTTATAATGCTGCATAATTGTTTCTTGTTAGCACCTGGCTTGCATTACACAATTTTAGATCTTTTCCCACTGATGGCTGCCCGTTTAGTAGCCTTAGCTTTTGTAATGAGGGCATGCTCCCTTGACTTTGAGTCTAGCCCACCACCCTCTGGGCAGGGAGCTGCCTTCCAGGAGGCCTCCTGCATGCCAGCTTTCCCTTTATTAGAAATCAGTATCTTGACTGACTCCTTTCCTCAAACCCTGTCCAACCAATCCTTCTACTTAAATGTGTGCCTCATTTCTCTGTCCAGCGATGGGTCCCCCAGACTTGCACTGACCTCCTTCTGTGAATCTGCCTTTAGGACCAAATGACAACCATAAAGGCCCAGGAAACGAAGCTTATGACGATTATAAATGACTGGAGGCTGCCTGTGCCCTGCCTCAAAACATTTACAAATTAATTTACTTGATATATTTTTCTTGGCAGATCTTCCCTTTTGCTAGCTCCACCTGGAGTCATGTGGTCACCAGTGGAGAGTCTCAGAGCAATGTCTCCCTCTGGTGCAATCTTTTCATGACTATGCCCTCCAGCTCTGGGACCCAGCTGACACCATCTGGATAACTTCCTCAGCTTTTACTTAATTTTTTTAAATTAATTGATTTATTTTTTTAGTTTTTGGCTGAACCACACAGCATGTAGAATGTTAGTTCCCCAACTGGGGATAGAACCTGCCCTCCCTACAGTGGAAGCACAATTTTAACCATTTATTCACTAGGGAATTCCCACATCCTCAGTTTTTAAAGCAGGACTTGCAGGGACTTCTCTGGTTGTCCAGTGGTTAAGACTTCACACTCTCAATTCAGGGGCCTGGGTTCAATCCCTGGTCAGGGAACTAGATCCCATGTGTTGCAACTAAGACCAGTGCAGTCAAATAAATAAAAATTAAAAATAAATAAATAAAGCAAGGCATACAGAAAATTCCAGGGGCTCAAGGGAGACTTTGGGGCACCATTTGAATTGGAAGACCCACACCAAGGCCTGTCTCCAGGTGCCAGTTCAGTTCAGTAGCTCAGTCGTGTCCGACTCTTAGCAACCCCATGAATTGCAGCACACCAGACCTCCCTGTCCATCACCATCTCTCGGAGTCTAACCAAACCCATGTCCATCGAGTCAGTGATGCCATCCAGCCATCTCATCCTCTGGCGACCCCTTCTCCTCCTGCTCCCAATCCTTCCCAGCATCAGGGTCTCTTCCAATGAGTCAACTCTTCACATAAAGTGGCCAAAATATTGGAGTTTCAGCTTCAACATCAGTCCTTCCAATGAATACCCAGGACTGATCCCCTTTAGGATGGACTGGTTGGATCTCCTTGCAGTCCAAGGGACTCTCAAGAGTCTTCTCCAACACCACAGTTCAAAAACATCAATTCTTTGGTGCTCAGCTTTCTTCACCGTCAAGCTCTCACATCCATACATGACCAATGGAAAAACCATAGCCTTGACTAGACGGACCTCTGTTGGCAAAGTAATGTCTCTCCTTTTCAATATACTATCTAGGTTGGTCATAACCTTCCTTCCAAGTAGTAAGAGTCTTTTAATTCCATGGCTGCAATCACCATCTGCAGTGATTTTGAAGCCCAGAAAAATAAAGTCTACGACTGTTTCCACTGTTTCCCCATCTATTTCCCATGAAGTGATGGGACCAGATGCCATGATCTTAGTTTTTTGAATGTTGAGCTTTAAGCCAACTTTTTCACTCTCCTCTTTCACTTTCATCAAGAGGCTTTTTAGTTCCTCTTCACTTTCTGCCATAAGGGTGGTGTTATTTGCATATTGCTATTTCTCCCGGCAATCTTGATTCCAGCTTGTGCTTCTCCCAGCCCAGTGTTTCTTATGATGTACTCTGCATATAAGTTAAATAATCAGGGTGACAATATACAGCCTTGACATACTCCTTTTCCTATTTGGAACCAGTCTGTTGTTCCATGTCCAGTTCTAACTGTTGCTTCTTGACCTGCATACAGGTTTCTCAAGAGGCAGGTCAGATGGTCTGGTATTCCCATTTGTTTCAGAATTTTCCACAGTTTATTGTGATCCACATAGTCAAAGGCTTTGGCATAGTCAATAAAGCAGAAATAGATGTTTTTTCTGGAACTCTCTTGCTTTTTCGATGATCCATTGGATGTTGGCAATTTGATCTCTGGTTCCTCTGCCTTTTCTAAAACAGCTTGAACATCTGGAAGTTCACGGTTCATGTATTGCTGAAGCCTGGCTTGGAGAATTTTAGCATTACTTTACTAGCGTGTGAGATGAGTGCAATTGTGCAGTAGTTCAAGCATTCTTTGGCATTGCCTTTCTTTGGAATTGGAATGAAAACTGACCTTTTTCAGTCCTGTGGCCATTGCTGAGTTTTCCAAATTCGCTGGCATACTGAATACAGCACTTTCACAGCACCATCTTTCAGAATTTGAAATAGCTCCAGGTGCCACCCGTGCCCTAATGGTCAAGGCCAAGGCTCCCCTGTCCTAATGGTCAAGAGCAAGGCTTCAGGTGCCTTTGTGAACTGAGACAGAACTGGAGCCTCCCTGAACCTTTCCCATTGCCTGCCTGTTCCTCCTCCCATTGCCCAAATCTGTAGTAACTCACTGAGCATGAGCAGATCAGACTCTTCCTAGGATGAGATCTGAGATGAATGCCTAGGCGGGAAGAAGTTATCATTCAGGAGGCAGCAAGACTTCCATACCATCTTTAAAAAAAAAAAAAGCAAACCACTACTATTTCATATGATCCCAAGAGCGCAGCAAAGTCTGGTACAAGCATGCATTTGTTAATAGGACTGATTTCCACAGAATGGGCATCCAAGGGCACCCAGGTGCAGCACTGGAGGTGTCCCTTAAGCACCTGGGAGCCCTACCTCTTTGACCAAGGAGGCCCACCTGTCCCGGGACTTGGCAGAGTCTGGTGGAGCAATAAGAAAGGAACTGATCCATAAGAGCTCTAGAAAAGGGTGGTCCTCAAGGGAAAAACATATCTGGGATGGGACAAATAATCACACAGCAGGCTACAGGACCCTGTATGCTCCATGCCTGTGGAGGGGACAGTGATGTTGGACATGAAGAAAAGTCACAAACGCATTGAGGATTGGCTGTCTTATCAGGCCAATGTCCTATATTTCTCTTTTTATTTATTTATTTATTTTTAAAACTTCTACTTTTTAATTTTATTTTATTTGGCTGTACCAGGTCTTAGTTGCAGCATTTGGGATCTAGTTCCCTGACCAGAAATCGAACTCAGGGTCCCTGCATTGGGAGCGTGTAGTCTTTGCCACTGGGCCACCAGGGAAGTTCCTATATTTCTCCTTTAAAGGCCTGTCTCTCTTGCTAGAATTCTCAGCCCTGGTGCTGGATCTGAATGAACTCAGTCTCACTGTTTGGTTTCCCAATGGCAACACAATCTATATGCCGTACCTGTCTACTGGAGTCAGATTGTATTTGCCGGGCTTCCCAGGTGGAGTGTGGGTGGTCCACAAATGCTACTCTACAGAGGGAAGGAATTCACAAAATCCCATCTGCCCTGTGAGTGTCTCCTGGTGGGTCCAATTCTCACTTTGGGCTTTGTAATTACAAGTACTCTGCTTCAAGGGGGGGAAAAATCATTGTCTCAGTGCATGCGTGCTAAGTCACTTTAAGTCATGTCCGACTCTTTGTGATGCTATGGACCATAGCCCGTGGCTCCTCTGTCCATGGGATTCTCCAGGAAAGAATGCTGGAGTGGGTTTCTGTGACGTCCTCCAGGGGATCTCCCTAACCTAGGGATCGAACCCATGATTCTTACATCTCCTGCATTGGCAGGTGGGTTCTTCACCGCTAGCATCACCTGGGAAGCCCCTCATTGTCTCAGAGGACTAAATAAAATGTCAGTCACATGAAGGTATGCATGAAAGGAAAACCTCAATGTGGTAACCCACTTTTTCTGTTTCTTCCTTTTATGGTGGGGAGATAGGGGAAATTCTCTTTTTAACTAAGAACAATGTTGTATATTTAGGTAAAGCACACACTTGGCATGAATTAAAGACTTTTCAATTTCCCCACTGATGTTGCATATTTTGAAACCATAAATTTTAAAATCTGAGCTTATGGTTAACTTGACTTTGACTCTTGCCATTGGAACTTCTAAACCTCCCCTTCCCCTCCACCCTAGCCCCTGACAACCAGTAATATGTTTTCTGTTTCTATCCATTTGCCTATTTTATATCTTTCATATAAATTAAATCAAACAACATGTGGCCCTTTGTGTCTGCCTTCTATCACTTCAATAATGTTTTCATAGTTTAACCATGTTGTACCACGTATTGGTACTTCATTCCTTTTCATTACAGAAGAATATTTCATTTTGTGGGCATAAACCAGATTTTTTTTATCCATTCATTAATTGAAGAACATTTGGGTTATTTCTACCTCTTGCCTACTGTGAATAATGCTGCTATGAACATTTATGCATGAGTTTTTGTGTGGATGTTTGTTTTCATTTCTCTTGGGCATACTCGTAGAGGTGGAATGACTGAGTCATATGGTACCTCTATGTTTACCTTTTGAGATACTGTCAAACTCTTTACTGGAATTAGTTTTGATGGTAGCAGTTTTCTTTTCTTTTTTTGTAGTTTTCTCTTTCTGTTTCAGATAAGCATTTACTTATATAGATTAGACAATACAATAGTTATTTGAGAAATAACCATTACTAGATATAATTAGGGGATGAATTTCCCCTCTTTCTTGAGGTCAGCATTTATTTATATTGATCAGACCCCATCAATATTCTTCAAGGATTAAATATCATTGGGATTCATTTTGATGGTGACTGAGAGCCTTTGATTTCCCCTGAGCTCTCTCTTGTCAGTTTCTTTGCTGAATCCCAACCTTCTTTTTCTAGTCTCTGTCCCTTCTTCCCCTTTATGCCTCCATCTTCCTATCACTCTTCCCACAAGACTAGGTTCTTTTTTATTTGGTGTCCATAAATCACATAACTATCTGGTTTAGGGAGTGTCTGAGCCTTGAAAACTGTTCTCTGTAGGCTGGACATACGGAGTTCATATTTTTAAAAATATGGAAAGGGAGAAAGGAGAGGCAGAAAGGGAACAAGATAACACAATGGAGTTGGTCTCAAAATGTGGCTTAAAAATTAGAACGAGCTGAAAGTGTCTCAGCTTTGAAAGAAGAAAGAAAATTAACATATAAAAGCAGTTGGTCCACCATATATTTAGAACCTTGAGGCTCATGATCATACATGATAATCAGTCTCTTTCCTTCCAGCAACAGCCTCTGCTAGGCTCTGCCTTCTGTGAAATGGCTCTTTTCCAAAAAGTTCTGTCCTCATTCTTCTGCCTTCAGAGAAGCACCTAGGGAAGGTAATGCTTAGGTGAATTCTCCTTTAACCAGTCACATTCTGACCCTGTCTTCTCTCTACCTACTCCATTTTGCTTCTTCCAGAATGTTCTGCCCCTGCTCTTGCAGAAATTTCCAGAGAGAGGAGTTCTACTCAGTTCTCCTTCAGTCATATTCTGAGCCCCTGGTATTTTCCTCTGACCACCCCACACAACCACTCCTGCTTGGACTTCTTCCACAGATCAAGTGATCTGGGTGCTCCTTCAAAACCCTGAACATCCTTACACATACTCCTGAAGGAAGCCCACTTAGGGGTTATAGCAACACAGTGTACTCTTACATCAGACCTTCTACCATCTCTGTACTCAAGAGAGTGACAGAGATCATTGTGGCTCCAAAATATTATAAGAGGCACAGAATTCTCTTTAAATTCAAGCACATCCAACAGCTGGACATGCAGGGACTCTGACTCTTAGGAAAAACACTGATGGAAACTGCCCACCATGGCTGGGCACAATAGTAACCATTTTTTGTGAGTTTACCAGGAGATCCTGGTAAGGAACACAGAAATAACAAGCCACCACCAACCAGAAGAATTTGGAAAAGGTCAAAAGGAGACAGAAAACACCAGTCCATATGTCCTCCCAGAATCCTTCTCTCTGGCATCCATCTTGACTTAGCAATGCATGCACCGCAAGGAAGAAAACAGAGTTAGAATGATTAGAATGATTGGCCAGAGACAACCTGGAAACTAATCCCATCACCATAAAACCTGAGACTGTGAGCCATGTGGCAGAGCAGTCCTCCTGGGTTCCTTTACCCTCCTGCTCTCTGCCCCAGGCACCCTTCCCAATAAAGTCTCTTGCTTTGTCAGCATGTGTGTCTCCTGGACAACACATTTCTGAGTGTTAAACAAGAGCCTTCTTTCCGCAACATGATGACTCAATAGCGTGAACATGAAGTAAACACCCTCAGAGTGATTGTTTATAAGACAAAAGTTTATTCGTGCACCACTGGCTGACGATGGATTGTTGTTGTTGTTTAGTTGCTCAATTGTCTGACACTTTTTCGACCCATGGACTGTAACCTACCAGGCTTGTTTGTCCATGGGATTTCTCAGGCAAGAATACTGTACCTATTGCCAGAATTTTCAAACACTGCCTTGCGCAGGCACTGTGATGAGGGAACTTAGCCATGAAATTGGCATTGGGAGATCTGGGCTGTAGTCCTGGCCTTGCCATTAACTTTCCCGTTGTCTCCTATCCATGGAGTGAAGGGCTTGAATTGGAGAAATGAATTTCCAAAGTGAGTATTAAAATTTTTTCTTTCGATTAATTTTTTTTACTGTGTATAACAAGTTTCCTAAAATAATACTCACCACTAATCATGAGTGATGGATTCTGATATTTTTCTGTCTTATCATTTTCTGTTATTATTTTAATTGTTGTGATCTCAGAAACTGATTTTCTGACCCTGTAAGGAGAGATGACTGGTGGTTTGAAGGACACTGGACTGGAGGGTCTTTAAGATCATTTTCTGTTTAATATTCTAAAAATCAAAAGGGCTAAGTTGGAAAAATGGAAAAATCAAATACGTAACATTCATCCACGGCCTCAGTCTGGCTGAATCGCTCTCTTTGACCTTCCTCAGATTGTCAGCAACTATAAAAGTCAGATATTCTGTAGCTCCAGGAGACAAGGGCCCCTAGATCATGGCTCAGGCTTAATGGCCCTTCCCTTGCACACAGTAGGGGGGTAACCCAAACACTTAGCCTCTCTAAACCCCAGCATCCTCAGCTGTGAAAGGGGGATGATAATGCAGACCTTACAGGTTGAGATGAGGATCAAATGAGGTCCTGGGTGTAAAGGTGCCCACAGGGGTCATGACCTCAGGTCCCCTAGGCTGAATGTGACCTGAAGGTGTGATCTGTTGGCTGTACAGCGGGCACACCCTCCACAATGCCACTGTCCCTACCACTTGTAGGGTATGACACCCTCTGAAAGTGAAAAGTGAATGTGAAAGTCACTTAGTCGTGTCCAACTCTTTGCGACCCCAGGGACTGTAGCCCACCAGGCTCCTCTGTTCATGGGATTCTCCAGGCAAGAATACTGGAATGTGTTGTCATGCCCTTCTCCAGGGGATCTTCCCAACCCAGGGGCCAAACCCAAGTCTCCTGCATTGTAGGCAGATTCTTTACCATCTGAGCCACCAGAGACACCCTCTATACACATTAAATGACTTGCTGAACTTCTAAAGCCATCTGAGTTTGCTGCTCTTGGCTTAGCAGAGGGCATAGGACAAATTTGGCATTTAATTCAGGTCCTTTATCTTCTCTGGTCCTGGCACTGTGGAAATCACAGTGCAACCTCACCCAGGTGGTTTAAACTCTTGAAGTCTCATGTTCCTCCCTAAAATGAAAATAATATCTGCTTTTTGGAGGGTTAATATTTTAATTTAATTAAATTTAATTTGAAAACTGAGGTTGTGAATGAATATTACATATTTGGTTTTACAATGTTTCCAACTTAACCCCTTTGATTTTTAAAACATTCAGCAGCAAAAGATCTTAAAGAACCCTCCAGTCCAGTGTTCTTCAAACCACCAGTCGTCTCCCCTTACTGGGTCAGAAAATCAGTTTCTGAGGTCACAACAGACAATTAAAATAATAACAGAAAATCATAAGACAGAAAAATATTGAGAGGAGCAAACAAGATACAATTCTCCATTGCTTCATTGATCACCATATATCCCAATAGCAGCCTTTCCCACTGCTTCTGAGAAACCTCCAGTGTTAGTACACAAAGGGGGACCCCTTCCAGGGCCTGAAACTGGGCTCTTGTCTAACACTCAGAAATGAGTTGTCCAAGGAGACACATATGCTGACAAAGCAAGAGATTTTATTGGGAAGGGCACCCAGGCGGAGAGCAGGAGGGTAAGGGAACCCAGGAGGACTGCTACCATGTGGCTTGAAGTCTCGGGTTTTATGGTGATTGAATTAGTTTCCGGGTTGTCCTTAGCCAATCATTCTGACTCAGAGTCCTTGCTGGTGGTGCATGCCTTGTTCAGCCAAGATGGATGCCAGTGAGGATTCTGGGAGGTAGTTGGACATGTGGTGTCACTTTTTGACCTTTCCTGAAGGGGGCAGAAAGAGTGCCTCCCCCCGCCCCAACCCCCTGTGCTAGTTTTTAGCAGATACTGACTAGCAGGCTGCTAATTAGAGAAAGGAAATGTCTCAACCCTCAGAGAGTGGCACCAGGCCGCTCACCCACAACATGCATCTTGAGATAGCATTGGCACAAGGTGAGTCATCCTGGGCCATAAAACGACTGACATGAATCTTGAAGAAAGGCAGGTTTCCAAGCAAATGCATAGTTTCATTAACATAGTTTAAGAAAAACATTGCCATAAGAAAAACACATTGGTTAGATCAAGGTTTGAGAAAAGTTAAGTTCAGGTGGAACCAGGTATCGTCACGGCAACACAGAATTTTAAAAGAAACCTTTTAATTTTGTATAGAAAAGGGGAAAACATATCTGACACTTGTGGTTTGTTTTCTCCTGCTGATTAAGAGAGAGGGAAAAAAAATCTGACACTTGCAGCCTATTTCCTCCGCTTGGGGACCCTAGCTTTCCTGCCTGTTACCCTCTCACCTGCATTGGGAACACAGAGTCTTAACCACTGGACTACCAAGGAAGTCCCTAGAAGAGCATAATTTTGATGCCAGAGATGATTATTTGGTAGTAAATGTTACCAATTCATGCTTCATGTGACTCTGTCACTGTCGCTTTTTATGGAGTCCAACGCCTTTTCCTTTGTATTCTCTCATTTTCCCTCCATCCTCTGCCCCAACTGCTGATATTTCAGAGACACTAGGAATTGGTCCAAGATCACTTTCCAGGCAGGCCTCTTCCCAGCTGCTTTCCATCGGCATGCATGCTCTGTTTTATGATGGGCACTATATTTTATTAATATGATGGGAATATGATGTACGAAAGGGGGGAGTGGCATACAGAGTGTTTGTTGTCATTCATCATGCCCAACATTCCACAGCTTGAAGGTTCTGGTGCTTTGGGGTCTAACTGGCTCGAATGAACACTGCCTGGCCCTCTTAGAGTTAGTACTTCCAGAGCTGTCCATGTAACACCCATATCTCTTCATGGCTTCTGGCTATACCCCTGTGTCCATGTGTTTAGCTTCACCTCAGTACTCTGTCATAATTAAACCAGGCAAGATAACAACAAAGACTCATGATTAACAAATTAATCAGCCTTACGTTGTATGTTCTGACAGTGTTTCTCATTAATCAAGATGCATCACAAGGTAATTCTCCAAAGACACCTGAAGAGGAGTGAGTCTAATTTTGGCCAATGAATGATGACAAATTTGTCTTCATTTCACCTAGGGAATGGTCATAAATGAAGAGAACCCTGGTACTAATTGAGCAGTAAACATATGAGCCTGACCAAGATACAAAAGAGGGCCCACTTCATTAAGCTTTGAGATTTGGACTTCTCTCAAATTGTTAGGGGAAGCACACTGATTGAAACTGCCCACCCTGGCCAGGCACCATAGTAACCATTTGCATGAGTTGTTTTATGACAGGAGGTCCTGGTTAGGAACACAGAACTAATAAGCCTCCACCAACCAGAAGAGTTCAGGAGAGGTCAAAAGGTGACAACACATGTCCAACTACCTTCCAGAATCCTTCTCTCTGGCATCCATCTTGGCTGAACAAGGCGTGCACCACCAGGAAAGACTCTGAGTCAGAATGATTGGCTAAGGACAACCTGGAAACTAATCCCATCACCATAAAACCCGAGACTGCAAGCCATGTGACAGAGCAGTTCTCCTGGGTTCCCTTACCCTCCTGCTCTCCGCCTGGGTGCCCTTCCCAATAAAATCTTTTGCTTTGTCAGCATATGTGTCTCCTTGGACAACTCATTTCTGAGTGTTAGACAAGAGACCAGTTTCGGGCCTTAGAAGGGGTCCCCCTTCCTGCAACAAAATGACCTGAAATAACTGAGAGACATTTAATAAAACAACTGATTACGGACTTCCCTGATGGTCCAGTGGTTAAGACTGCACTTCCAATGCAGGGGGCGTGGGTTTGATCTTTGATTGGGGGAACTAAGATCCCACAAACCACATGGCAGAGCCAGAAAATAAAAACAAAAAAATCTTACAAAAAAACCAAAAATACAGCTGACTAGTACTCATCCCAAGTGACAAGATGTTGAAAGACAGTGAAAGACTAAAAGACTGTCACAGACTGGAAGGGACCAAAAAGACACAATAGTGATTATAATCTGGGGCCTAGATGGGATCCTAGAACAGAAGAGGGACACCAGTGCAAGAAGCCTGATGAAATTTCAGTAAGTTCAGTCTGCACTTTAGTTAGTAGCATTGTACTGATGTAATTTTTCTGAGTTTGATAGTTTTATTAAGGTTATATAAGGTGCTAACATTAGGGGAAGCTGGGTAAAGGGTATGTAGGAACTCTGAGGACTATTTTTGCAACTTTTATGTAAATCAAAAATTATTTTAAAGTAAGTTAAAAAGTAATCTGAAATATATAGGCATACTCTTTCTTTTTTTTTCTACACTGCAAGTTATATAAGATTGGTTCCCTGACCAGGGATTGAACCCAGGTCCCACTGGACTGCCAGGAGAGTGTCTATAGGCATAATCTTACTAGACAACGTGAAATGTATGATCTGGCCATCCAGGAGCTGAACTCATTTGCTTCAGGGCATTAGCCTGACCCATGTTTTTTCCTTGGCATTATGAATTAGTCAGCTTTATGTAGTTTTTAACATGTACAGGTAGTGAGAAGCTTAGTCCAGGTTGAAAGATGATTGTGAATAGATGAGTGTCATCATCGGCCTGAGTTCTATGACCCTAACATCTTTGTACCTCAGTTTTCTCATTTAGAAAAGGTGAAATTGGACTCAAGTTTTTAGAACCCTTGAAAGTGTTGTGATTCTGTGGTGTTATTTGTAACACAACTGTCAGTGTTGAAGATAATGGACCTTGGGAGAAGCTGAAACAGGAATGTCAAAGAAAGGACGACTTCTTTGGAGGTAGGTAGCAGAACTTGGCAGACATTGTGGGAATACTGGTATCTGGGGAAAGCCCTTTGCAGAAGAGCCACAGCTAGTCCTTAAGTATTACCACTAAATAGGAGTGGCGTCTTGTTGAATGTTGGAGTCAGCTTACACTATTGGGAATGGTAATTGAGGATCCCGCCTCTATCTGGGTGTGATCTACTCACAGAATGCTTATGGATTTTTTTCACTCAAAGCAGCATTGTTGTCCAGGAAAGTTAAAAAAAATTAATTATAAGTGATAGTTTATTCTGCAATTATTTATCCATATATTGTTTTCAGTTTCAAGATGAGGAAATTACAGAGCAATATGTTCCTGTAGGGCTTCCCAGGTGGCACTAGTGGTAAAGAACCCACCTGTCAATGCAGGAGACATAAGAGACACAGGTTCTATTCCTGGGTCAGGAAGATCCCCTGGAGGAGGGCATGGCAACCCACTCCAGCATTCTTGCCTGGAGAATCACATGGACAGAGGAGCCTGGTGGGCTACAGTCCATGGGGTCACAAAGAGTCTGACATGACTGAAGCAACAGCACGCACACACATGCATGTTCCTGTGACTTTGCCAGAAACTGGGGAAATTCAGTGAAGTAGCTTCCTCCTCTGTTCCATGAGCTGAAAATAGTAGTCAATGTTTCAGTCACACATGATGAGTAAGTTCTGGGGATCTACTGTACAGCAATGATCTACTGAACAATACTCTATTGTATGCTTGATATTTTCTGAAAGTGTAAATCTTGTGTTCTCATCACCAAGAAAGGAAGGAAAATGTGAGATAATGGATATGTTAAGTAGTTTAATTGTGATCATCATTTCCAGATGTATACGTAGATCAAGACATCAAATTGTACATTTTAAATATATGTATTTGTATTTGTCAATCATACATCAATAAGTCTGGGGGGAAAAAAAGCACATTCAAACCATTGTTGTTTTGTTCCTTCTTGTCTACCCTGTACCCATGAAGTGTGTAAGGTAGATGAGACTACTGTACTGCATTTTACAAAGGAGGAAAATGTCCTAGAAAACATTGATCCATGGAGCATACGTGAACCTATGTGCACAGGATCTCCATGAATTCTCCAAGGGAGGAAGCCTGGTGGCAACAGAGATGTTCTGTATATTTCCCATAATTGTTACTTTTGGCTGGGAGAAGGTTGTTTCTAGGTCACCATTTGAACAGTTTCTTGCCTTGAGGGATTCAAACTTTTAAAAATGTCACCCTTCTGCTTCTAAAGTGGCCCAGGTCCTAGTAGCTGTCTTTTCCATGAAGCCACGAAGGAGGGAAATATTTTTATGAAACAACATTTTAAAAGGATTAGCAAGTGTAATCAGGTGAGAGTAATGGAAAAGGCTGTTATTTTACATTACTACTAAATGTAATGTTTTGCTAACCTTTTTCTAAGACTACTATGGGTACTAATTTTGCTTGATTTTGTGCTCAATTTTTAATTATTAAAATCTGCTGTATTTTCTTTTAATAAGCTTTGTGTTTTAGTCATGCAACACCAATCCCATTAAACTCTCTGAATTCAAATTTTTTCAATTGAACACGAGTTCAGCACATGTTAATATCATTAAATAACTGATTTCCTGTTGTTTAGTCTCTAGGTTGTGTCCCACTCCTGGTGACCTCATGAACTGAAGCACACCAGGCTTCTCTTTCCTTCACTATCTTCCAGAGTTTGCTCAAACTCTTGTCCATCGAGTGAGTGATACCATCCAGCTATCTTACCCTCTTTCAACTATTTGAATAATGAATTGGTGGGAAAAGATCTTTACTTCTGTATTTTGATTGCATTCCTGTGGCTAATTAGTCATCTCCAGGATGCGTCAAACTGCACATATGCAAGTTAAAGTTCTGGCTGGAATTACACTTTAGAAGTGTTTCCTGATAAGGTAGCACCTCTCTTGTTTGTTAAACACAAAGGAAGAAATGACTTGGACCCAATCGCTATTTTAAAAAAACATTTTTTTAAACTGGAATATAATTGACATAGAACATTGTACAAGTTAAACGTGTACAATGTACTGATTTGATGCATTTACATACTGCAATATGATTACCACCATAGTGTAACAACTCTGTCATGTCACATAATTATTTCTTTCCTGTGACAAAAATAATTAAGATCTAGTGTCTTAACAACTTTGAAGTTTATAATGCAGTATTATTGTCTATAATCACTATGCCAACAGCTCTTTAGAAAATTCAAGTATCATAGCCATGATTAGAGAGTTACAGGAAATCACTGTGATAGGCTGAATTCTAAGATTGCACCCAAAAATTTCCTCCTCCAATCCCTAGACTTTGGCTATCACAACATATCTGCAAACAAGATTTTGCAGATTCCTTATAAGTTGACCTTATGATAGGGCCATCATCCAGATGGGACCATTCTAATCACAGGAACCCTTTACAAGCAGAGTTTTCTCTGCTTAGTAGCCTAATAGGAATTTCACGGGGAGTTGAAGCATCAGAAAGATTTGATGCACCTTTGCTGGCTTTGATGGTGGAGGGGGAAGGGAGGCCCACACGCAGGGAGTAGAATGCAGCCTCTAGAAACTGAGAGCAGCTCCAGCTGACAGCCAGCAAGCAAACACGCAGGTGACTCTGAGAGTCGCACAGAACTGGGATTTTGCCAACAACCTGACTAGGCCTGGAAGTCAAGTCTCCCCTAGAGCCTCCAGCTAGGAACCTGATCTGGTGACAATTTGATTTTGCCTTGGGAGAAGTGCTGGAGCACAGAACCCAGGTGAACTTGTTGATGTCTGACCTCTATAACCATGAGATAATACATGAATGCTGTTTAAGCCACCACATTTGGGGTAATTGTTAGGAAGCCATAGAAAACCAATGCACTATTCCCGGAAGTTGAAGGAACTAGGGTGATTTATTCTGGATAAGAAATGATCATAAATACATGCTACTATGGCTTCCCCAGTTGCTCAGCAGTAAAGAATACATTTGCAATGCAGGAGATGTTGGTTCGATCCTTAGGTCAGAAAGATTCCCCTGGAGGAGGAAATGGCAACCTACTCCAGTATTCTTGCCTGGGAAATCAGATGGACAGAGGAGCCTGGCAGGCTACAGTCCATGGGATCACAAAAGAGTTGGACATGACTGAGCACAGAGTATAAAGTAAAGACCTACTGTATAACACAGGGAACTCTACTCAATATTCTGTAATGACCTATATGGGAAAAGAATCTAAAAAAGAGTGGATAGATGTATATGTATAACTGGTTCACTTTACTATACACCTGAAACTAACATAACATTATTGATAAACTATATTTCAATAACAATGGATTTAGAAAATGACTGAGGGGGGCATTTGGATAGCTTTTCATACGAAAAAAGTACTAGACATTTTCTTTTGCTATAGAGCAGTATCATCCAATAGAAGTTTTCAATATGATGGAAATCTTATATAACTTGATTGTTCAATATGGCAGCCACAAGCCATATGTGGCTATTGAGCACCTGGTATATGGCTACTGCATCTGAGGTACTATTTAAATTTTTATTTAATAGTTATTGACTTTTGATTCAAATAGCCTGACTGGTGAATTGGACAGAACAGATAAAAAGGTTAAAGCAGGAACATGCACAGAAGCACCAGGACAGCAGATTTAATTCAACATAAAGGATGACCTTTCCTAATTGGATCTATTTGCAAATACAACAGCTGGCTTTTAAGCGGTAGGTTGCTAGTTCTTGGAAATATTAAATAGAAGCTGAATGACCATTTATCAAGAAATATGATCTGGATGATTAAGTACAGGAAGGATTATTGCTTTGGGAAGAACGTTGCTTAGATGACCTCTACGGTCCTTTCTGATTCTGAGATTCTGGGCTCTACAAAGTGGAAATCGCTTTATTGAACTTCTCCATGTGTTTGGAAATTGACTCCAAATAGAACCTCTCCCTGCCCTGCCCCATATTTACTTTTTCAAAATGCATGGAAAACCTTTCATCTTTTTGAGGCAGAGGAAGTTTCTCATACATGAAAATGACATATTCATTTTGTTATTCCACTATGCAAGATAAGTTCTAGAGAACCAGTGTGGAGTGATGTGAGGGTAGTTGGCAATATTGTAGTGTGTATTTGAAATTTGCTGAAAAGTTAGTTCTCTCCATAAAAAAGTAAAATGGTAACTGTGTGGGGTGATTTGTGGTGAATATTTAACAATGTATACATATATTGGGTCACCAGGTTACATATATTAAATTCAGTTGACGCTTGAACAACTTGGGGGTTAGGGGCACTGACCCTTCATAGAATCCCAGTATAACCTTAGAAGTGGGCCCTCCATATACAACCAACCGTGGATCATGTAGTGCTATAATACATACTTATCTAAAGAAAGCCACGTATAGGTGGACATGTAGAGTTCAAACATGTTGTTCAAGGGTCAACTGTATATATGGTTTTTTTTCATCTCACCATTGGTCATGTGGGATTCTAGTTCTCTGACCAGGGGTCAAATCTGTGCCCAATGCAGTGAAAGCTCAGAGTCCTAACCACTGAACCACCAGGGAAGTCCCTGGTGGACAATATAGTTTTTGATTGTCCATTGTACCTCCATAAAGCTGGAAAAAATACTATCAAAAAATCTTTCTCAAATACAGGTGTCATTTTTACTGAGGTGAAATCCACATCACATGAAGTTAACCACTTAAAAGTGTGGCATTTAGTACATTTAGTACATTCACAATATTGTGAATAGATATACCTACATTTCTATACATTTGAGGGTGTTAACCTGTTGAGAGGAGTATATTATTTGTGAGAACCATCAGAGGGGAGGTATTCTGGAGACAGTGGGAAGTTTCTTCTTAGCAATCTTTGTCTCTGTCCTTGTCCCTAAGCTTGAGTTATGACTTAGTTTTAGATTATATAGAATTTGACCTCTAATATCAGGAATAAATATTAATAGCTAAAAACGTAGGTCCTCCAGACATATTAGTTAGCACTAATTCCTACTCATCACTCACTGGTTCTGTAACGTCAGGCAAGTTGCTTCATCTCTTTGAGCCTCTTTCTTTATTTGTAAAGGTAAGATGTCATGGTGGAGCTTCCTGGTGGCTCAGATGGTAAATAATTTGCCTACAATGCAGGAGATGCAGGTTCTATCCCTGAGTTGGGAAGATCCCTTAGGAAAGAACTGGAGAAGGAAATGGCAATCTGCTCTAGTATTCTTGCCTGGAGAATCCCATGGATAGAGAAGCCTGTCAGACTATGGTCCATGCGATTGCAGAAGAGTCTGACAGGACTTAGCAACTAAACAACAACAAAGATGTCATAGTATCTGCCTCAGAGAGTGCTGTACACATTAAGTGAGCTCGTAGGAGCCCTTTGCACAGAGTGAAGTGTTCAATAAGCATGATCTATTGTCACTGTGATCAGCAATATTATAACCTTCAGCATCAGCATCTGAAATGACATGTGATCTTTTTGCCTCTGAGGAGGAGAGCATTTTCTTCGAACAGGCATACAAGTCCTATCAACCGGGGAGGTGGAGCAGGAAGGAAGCACTGCATTGGCTACGGTCTTTTTTTTGGAGAGTGTCAGTCTCTTGAAAGATGGACCTGGTCCTGAATCCCAGGGAAAGAAAATAAATCGTTTCTGTGAGAGTTTCTGTTAGTGTCATGCTGTAGCACATTCTCACACTCCACTGACCTCTTCACCTTGACCAAGCCTTTCAGATGCTGTCACTGGAACTTCCCCGGAGGTGAAATCTGGGCTTTATAGGACCATCTCCATTGAGCTTGTTATGCTGCGGGTTCCTTAGAGACCATTCGAGAAGAAGCCTCCGTTCATTATCCCCACCCCCAGCATGGTGTCATTAGGGAAAACCAGATCTGCCACTTAAGTGCTTCCAGGCCTTTGGAAGAAAGTGTCAAGTGAGATGACAAGTCTTGTCTGTCTGTATGGTGCTTCCGATTCTTCTCCACAGGAATCCTTACATATTTGGCCCGCCTTTGGCCAGATCTGTGCTTTGTTGCTTCTAGGCATGCAAGAATTTTTCTGGCAATTGAACCCATTTGTGGGTTTTAATGGTCTTCAGTTGACAAAGCCACTGTTCCTTTCTTTTTTTCTTCGAATAAGATTTTTTCTAAGGGTAAGAGGAGTTTTATTGTAGTCTGTTTAAATAGCCTCAGAGTAATGACTGTGTAATTGAATGCAGTCCAACTGTTGATAGTGCTTCAACTAACAACGTGAACTATTAAGAGAGATTGGCAATGTGAGACTTTTATGTGTGCATGTGGCTACAATTGGATGAAGAAACATAGATCTGTTATTAAGAAAAATACCCAGGGAGTGCTTTTGTAAGCAAAGACTCCTTTCTAAATGCAATGAAATAGGTGGGACTCAGGCTCAGAAACAGGATGAAACAAAGAAGACTCCTTAAATATGAAGTTAGGGGTGTGGGGGTGGAGGTGGGGGCACACAGGGGAAATTAAGGGAAGGTCAAGGGATCTGATTTTGTTTCTGGGTCCCTTCTAACTTCCTGTGTGGCTTTGCCTCGACACTTTACCTTTCTGGGCCTCAATTTCCTTATTTGTATGAAGATTGGACCAGAAGAACTCTAAGATCACTCTGGTTACAGACGTTTGTGCTTCAGTAATTCCAGATAGAAAAATAATTTTATTCAATTTGGGTGAAAGTTAAGGATTAGTGCTAGAGAGGAACTGAATCACCCATTGTTGTGATTTTGCAAAAATTATCCTTTTTTTTTTCTTATGACTGTGTGGAATGTGGGATCTTAGTTCTCAGACCAGGGATTGAACCTGTACCCCTTGCAGTAGAAGCAGAGAGTCTTAACCACTAGACCACTAGGGAAGTCCCTGTAGAAAATATTCTAGAATGGCTGTGTTGCCAAGAAGCCCTAAATGCATGATCCTGAGTTTTGAGTTGATACAAGTTCTCAGATCATATCTTACCATGTGCCTTTGTGCTTTCTCATCTAGCTGGAAAAAAAAGACCCTAAGTGTTTAAACAGTGTTCTATAATTTCCAGTTTTTTAAAAAATGCAGCACCCCATGAGGTTGGGCATGAATTACTATCCCCATATCTATAGATGAGGAATATGGGGTGCAGAGAAGTTAAGCAACTTACTCTCAGTCATGTTTCTAGTAAGTAATGGAGTTGGAACTTCATCCCAGGACACATGTCTCTAGGATTAGTTCCCATACACCTCCATATTTTGAATTGTGATAATTGTTTTATTGAGCAATTATTTTACACCAGGTATTGTAAAAACTTTTTTTTTTGTTTGCTTGCTTATTACCCTCCTTATTTTCCAGACATGAAAACTAAGATACAGAGAAGTGATGAATCTTGGTTAAGGTCAAATCCCTCTTATAAGATAGAACTGAGATCAGATTGCCTGTTTTGACTGTAGCTCTGTCCTCTTACTAGTATTATTTTAACAATTATTGTGTTTGCTAGTCTGCTTCTTTTGCTAAACAAACCTTTTTTCAAAGGCGATTGCAATAAGTGTGTGATCGCAAAAGCCTTGGAAGTAGGAGCTGAAAAGCCAGGTTAGGCTAAGATGAATTATTCTCATCTCCAAACTGCATAGCTGCAGTTTCAGCCCTTGTCCAACCCTCGTCCATGAGGTATTCCCTGAAGTTGTGCAGAGTCATTCTAGAAAACTGTTCTGTTCCAGCTGCCTGGGTCATTCTTTCATCAGATGAGCTTGTTCTTTCCCTTCACTCAACCTCTGTTCAACCACAGCCTCTTTGGAGAGGCCTACCCTGAAGACTATCCAAAATGGCACTCTTGCCTTTCTAGCTGCTTGCTCTGTCTTCTTTTACTCCTTAGCACTTGTTACCACCAGAGAGACTAAATATTTCTTTAGTCATTTGTTGTCTATCTCCCTCTACTGTTGTTATTGTTGTGCAGTTGCTCAGTTGTGTCCGACTTTTTGCAACCTTGCGCACTGCAGTACGCCAGGCTTCCCTGTCCTTCACCATCTCCTGGAGTTTACTCAAGCTCCTGTCCATTGAGTTGGTGATGCCATCCAACTGGTTTGATCCACTTGCTGTCAAAGGGACTCTCAAGAGTCTTCTCTTGGCTCAGCTGGTAAAGAATCTGCCTGCAATGCAGGAAACCTGGGTTTGATCCCTGGGTTGGGAAGATCCCCTGGAGAAGGGAAAGGCTACCCACTCCAGTATTCTGGCCTGGAGACTTCCATGGACTATACAGTCCATGGGGTCACAAAGAGTCAGACATGACTGAGTGACTTTCACTTTCACTTTCTAGCACCACAGTTGGAAAGAATCAATTCTGCAATCTCCAGGATTTTTGAGGGCAGGATTTTTGTCTGGCTTGTTCATTGTTATATTTACAGCTCCTAGAACAGAACTGGGTGCAGAATATTTACTCTGTAAATATTTGTTGAATGAATGAAAAGAACGATGTCAGTGAGGGTAGTGGTGGTTGCTTATGCCTGAAGAGTAAGGATGTAGGTGTGAACATGGATAAGGGTCACTAGAAATTCTGGCCAGCATCAGGAAATTGTAGGTGGGATGCGTTGTCAAGCTGGGAAAATCAGAATGTGCTGAAAAGAGATAGCTCTGTGAAATGAAAATATCTCCTGGCATATCAGTAAACAAGAAATGTCACAGCCATCAGCGATTTCTAGCCTCCAAATGTGAATGTTACTAAGTTGCTTCAGTCGTGTCAGACTCTGTGCAACCCCATAGATGGCAGGGCAGCCCACCAGGCTCCGCAGTCCCTGGGATTCTCCAGGCAAGAACACTGGAGTGGGTTGCCATTTCCTTCTCCAATGCATGAAAGTGAAAAGTGAAAGTGAAGTCACTCAGCCGTGTCCAGCTTTTCTCGACCCCATGGACTGCAGCCTACCAGGCTCCTCCCTCCATGGGATTTTCCAGTCAAGAGTACTGGAGTGGGGTGCCATTGCCTTCTCCGCAAATGTGAATGAGGGCTCCCAAAACAGCGATCCAGCGGATGCTGCCACTCCCCATGGTGATTGCTGAGGAGCTGGGGGAATGCAAGAAGGAAGGTGAACAAGGAAACAGGATTGGTCCCAGATAGCCGAGGTGCATATGAAAGGAGTGAATTCAGTGAGCCCAGAGGCTTGCATCTTCCTGTATATGGAATGCTAAATTCCTTAACTTGATAGGTGACCTTTGATGCTCAGACTGTCTGCTCCCTTTGCAAATTTGTTTATAGCCTGACTCCTCCACTTGCCTCCTTGGAGCAGTTTTCTCAGAGCTGTCTCCTGGGTTCAGAGTCCTAAACATTCCCACCGAATAAAAAAGCTCTACTTTCATGTTGTGACTTTTTTTTTTGTAGTCAACAGCTCCAAATATATAACCACTACAATCAGGTATCTTTAGGTTTTAAAGTAAATGTATAGAATAGACTCGTGGACTCTGTGAATGAGGGAAAGGGTGGGATGATATGGGAGAATGGCATTGAAACATGTTAATTATCATATGTCTAATCAATCGCCAGCCCAGGATTGATTCTCGGGGCTGGTGCATCGAGATTTCCCGGGAGGGAGGGAGGAGGGAGGGAAGAGGGAGGGGTTTCTGGAGGGGGAGCATATGTAAACCCATGGTGATATCATGGCATTGTATGACAAAAACAATAAAAGGGAGGAAAAAAAATAAGTAAATTAAATGTAAATTTGATAAGAGCCTTCAGGTAAACTATTTAGGAATAATTATGTTTTACGAATATCTGCTTGAGGATTCCCTGGCAGTCCAGTGGTTAGGATTCAGTGCTCTCACTGCCAAAGCTCAGGTTCAATCCCAGGTAGAGGCACTAATAACCTGCAAGCTGTGTGGTGTGACCAAAAAAAAAGTCTACTTAAAAGCAGTCTCTCCAGATACTTGATAATTTCAAACTGTAGAGTCTTGCTAAATTAAGTTGAATGATGGAAGTTTATTGAATATCTAGGTTATTCCAAAATAAAAAGATACTGAAACATTAATTACTGAACAATGGCTTCATTTTAGAGAAAACTAAAGATATTTAGCATTATAATAAATATGTTTGGTACCACGATAAGAGATTTTCTACAAGAAAGCATGTTTTTAGAAAATATTGGTATTTATAAGTTTGCCAATCTACAGAATGCTAATGTAAAAGATTATTCATAATTGATTATGTCTTAGTTTTCACTGAAAATTAAGATTTCTGGAGGAGGATTTTAATTTAAATGTTATTAAAGTTACTAGATATAGTAAGGAAAACATTTCAATAAACAAGGAAAGTATGAAGTCTGTGTTTTTTTTTCAGTAAAAGAAGATCTGAGGAATAAAAAACAACATTTTGTTACAGGAAGAGGAAGTAATTGTGTCTTAAACCTGGTTATTTCTGAACAGGAAAGTAAATAAGGAATAAATTAATATGGATATTAAAAGCTGTAGAAGGATCTAGAGAAAGAAAAAGTCTTTACAAAGATATTCTGCATGTGGCCAAAACTAAAATTAGAATAAATTTAGTTGAGTTTTAACATTAAAAATAAAATGATAAAAACTTGAAAAAAAATAAAGTAAATGGATCCTCCCAAATTTCAATTTAAACTATGGATCCTGAGATCTTTAGAGCTCATTCAGTCTACCTCCATCTCAAGGAGAGTGAGACAGGGGAAGAAGTAATAATTTGCCCAAGATCAAACTTGTCCCCTTAGCTGACAAGATCAAATGGAAGCCTGGAAAGCTGAGTGACCTTGCCCTGGGAGACATTTTCATGTAATACGATGATGGACAGGATAATTCCTAATGACTGAATGAATTTCTTTTGACTTTTGTGACTGTTTTGCTAGTGATCCACCTTTGAAGACCAAGGGGTCCACCGAGATATTGTGGCTTATAAGAAATACAGATTTGATCAGTTAGCTGACCAAAAGGTATTTTTTATATTTGATCTTACCCCACAGTTCCAGACTCACAGCTCCTAAAACCCTTGCAATTTCCTAAGCCTTAAAAGTGTATTTTGCTATGTTAATAGAGTGACTTTTGGAAAACAATTAGGATGGGGGGGGCGCTGGTTGTCAGGAGAAACAAATAATGTGATTAGAGGGTTGGAGCTTTCAGTCCCCCTTCTCACCTCTCCCACTCCCCAGCTCTACTCCCTGACCTCTGGGGAGGGGAGAGGCCTTTGGAGGTTGAATTTCAAAAATAGCCAGTGATTAATGGAGCATGCCTAAATAATGAGGCCTCCATAAAAGCCCAAAAGGATGGGGTTTGGAGAACTTCCGGGTCAGCGAATACGGGGAGATTTGGGCAGAGGTGTGGGTCTGCCGAGAGCACGTACCGTCTGTGTATCCCTTCCACTGGATGTTCGTCTGAATCCTTTATCATAACCTGGAATAAACTGCTAAACGTACGTGTTTCCCTGAGTCCTGTGGGTCAAGAACCCAAGGAGGGGGGCTGTGGGAACTTCTGATCTATAGTCAGCTAATCAGAAGCACAGGTAATAACCTGGACTTGGAATCGGTGCCTGAAGTGTGTGTGTTGGGGGGCTGTTTTGTCTTATGGGACTGAGCCCTTAAAGTGTGGACTCCGACACTATCCCCCGGTAGGTAGTATCAGATGTGAGTTACATTGTAGAATATCCAACTGGTCTTGCAGAGAATTGCTTGATGTGGGGAATAACCTTCACACATTTGGTGAAGGGTTTTGTGTGAGTAGCCAAGAAGACTTATGAGTGGGAAACTGAATTTTTCAAATTCAGCAGCCTATAAGTAACCAAAGTGTAACAAAAATATTTTTAGGAATATAATTTCGTTAAGATTTCAGGAATTTTTTGGCTCTATGGAAACGCCTGGGGAGTCTACCAAATTACTGATGCCTGGGTCCCACGTCGAGAGATACAAATTTGATTGTGATTCTAATATGCTGGGGCTTCTCTGGTGGCTCAGACGGTAAAGAATCTATCTGCAATGTGGGAGGTCTGGGTTCAATCCCTGGTTTGGGAAGATCCCCTGGAGGAGGGCATGGCAACCCACTCCAGTATTCTTGCCTGGAAAATTCCATGGGCCTAGTGGGCTACAGTCCATGGGGTCGAAAAGAGTCGGACACGACTGAGGGACTAAGCATACACACTAATGTGCTGACTAGGTTAAGACTCACAGACTTGGAGGTCAGGAGTGTGAATTTGGGAAGCAGAAAAAGTAGCATTTACTAATTAATTGGTTTACTAAAGTATTTATTTGGCTGCACTGGGTCTCAGGTATGGCATGCGGGATCTTTAGTTATGGCAAGGGAGCTCTAGTTCCCCAACCATGGATCAAACCTGGGTCCCTGCATTGGGAGCCCTGAATCTTTAGCCATTAGACCAACAGAAAAGTCCTCAAAGACTTTAAATCACCTCTCTGTCTTATTTAATCGTTCTGAGCCTTAGCTTCCCTATTTGTCAAATGAAGGTAACCGATATCACAGGAATTTTGTAGGGATTTCATGAGATAAGGTCCATAAAGCATGTAGTATGTTGTCTGAACCGTGTAAGCAGTTGATACACAATAGCTGCTATTATCACTGTTATTATTATCATGCCAAATAATAGTAATTATTATACCGAATAATCAGTTTTATCCCCCTCTGTATTCAGAAAGTGACTACTTTAAGGGTTTGTTATGATCCACATAGTCAAAGGCTTTTATGTAGTCAGTGAAACAGAGGTCGATGTTTGTCTGAAATTCCCTTGCTTTCTCTATGATCTAGTGAATGTTGGCATTATGATATCTGGTTCCTCAGCCTTTTCTAAATCCAGCTTGAACATCTGGAAGTCTCTGTTCATGTGATGCTGAAGCCTAGCTTGAAGGATTTTGAGTATAACCTTACTAGCATGGGAGACAAGTGCAATTGTCCCCTGATTTGAGCATTCTTTAGTACTACCCTTCTTGGGAACTGGGATGAGGATTGACCTTTTTCAGTCCTGTGGCCACTGCTGGGTTCTCCAAATTTGCTGATATATTAAGTGCAGCACATTAACAGCATCATTTTCTAGGATTTTAAATAGCTCAGCTGGAATTCCATCACCTCCACTAGCTTTATTGGCAGCAGTGCTTTAGGGAAGCCTGTTGGGCTGCAGTTCATGGGGTCGTGGAGAATAAGACATGACTTGGCAATTGAACAACAGCAAGAACACTTTAAGGGTGTCTGAGGATTAGTGTGTCTTGGACTGCAAGGAGATCCAACCAGTCCATCCTTAAGGAAATCAATCCTGAGTGTTCATTGGAAGGACTGATGTTGAAACTCCAATACTTTGGCCACCTGATGTGAAGAGCTGACTCATTTGAAAAGACTCTGATGCTGGGAAAGACTGAGGGCAGGAGGAGAAGGGGACACCAGAGGATGAGATGGTTGGATGGCATCACTGACTCAATGTACATGAGTTTGAGTAAACTCCGGGAGTTGGTGATGGACAGGGAGGCCTGGCGTGCTGCAGTCCATGGTCACAAAGAGTTGGACATGACTGAGTTACTGAACTGAACTGAGGATTAGTCAAATGGTAGAGTTTGAAACTATGGGGCTGCCTTGATGCAGCTGTGTGTAGGGAAAGTGAAAGTGAAAGTCGCTCAGTCATGTCTGACTCTTTGCGATCCCAGTCCATGGAATTCTCCAGGCCAGAATACTGGAGTGGGTAGCATTTCCCTTCTCCAGGGGATCTGTGTGTAGGGAGACCTGTATAAAATGAAGGAAGACTGACTACTAATTGGGACAGAGGTTGTTAAAGCAGGCCTGCCACGTAGTTCATTGTAGAAAGCGCTGCTCTGAATTCTGTGAGAAGCAAATTGATATATCGCTTCCTGGGCTACCTTCCACATGGGTTGAAAGTGAGGCAGTGGTCGATGTTCAGATCCTCTGTGGGCAGGGCTGGGGCAGCTGCACAGCCAGATCCAGGCTCCAGAGAAGCAGCTGGGCACCATGGCCTGGGACCAACTCCAAGCCTGCACAGAGCACTTGCAGGACTGAGAGTCAGGCTAATTAAGGTCGGACAGAATGCTGGTGGGGAGCTTGACCCATCTTTCTGTTTTCTTCTTTCTCTCTGGGGAAAAAGGAAGGCAGCAATAATAATAACAACAGAGAAACTTTTGCATAATAAAAAGCCATCTCTTGGCTAGCCAAGACCCAAATATTCTACCCCTGGGAAGCCTGTTTTGCATTTGTAGCCAGAGGGAGTTGAGGTAAATTGACCTCCTTTCTGATGATGCCAATGTAGGAGACCCAGGTTTGATTCCTGGGTCAGGAAGATACCCTGGAGAAGGAAATGGCAACCTACTCCAGTATTCTTTAGAGAATCCCACGGACAAAGGAGCCTGGTGGGTTAGAGTCCATGGGGTCATAGGAGTCAGCATACACAGATGATGAGTCCTGATGTTGGTAGCTCCAGACCCACTCAAGAGCTCTGTGGTTAAAAAAAATTATTTAGTTTTTAATTGAAGGATAATTGCTTTACAGAGTTTTGTTGTTTTCTGTCAAACCTCAACAT
>ML662346.1:1062288-1081572 GCA_007570785.1 Antilocapra americana | reverse complement strand
AATTGAAAGATAATTGCTTTACAGAATTTTGTTGCTTTCTGTCAAACATCAATAAGAATCAGCCATAGGTACACCCATGTCCCCCTCCCTCCCATCTCCCTCTCTATTCCACTCCTCTAGGTTGTTACAGAGCCCCCTTTTGAATTCCCTGAGACATACAGCAAATTCCCATTGGCTATCTATTTTACATATGGTAATGTCTGTTTCTCCATTGCTGCCCTGCAAATAAATTCCTCCATATCCTCTTTCTAGATTCTGTATGTATGCATTAGTATGCGATATTTATCTTTGGCTTTCTGACTTCACTGTGTATAATAGGCTCTGTGATCATCCAACTCATTAGAACTGACTCAAATGTGTTCCTTTTTATGGCTGAGTAATATTCCATTGTATCTACGTACCACAACTTCTTTATCCATTCATCTGTTGATGGACATCTAGATTGCTTCCATGTTCTATTTATTGTAAATAGTGCTGCAATGAACACTGGGGGACATGTGTCTTTTTCAGTTTTGGTTTCCTCAGGGTATATGCCTAGGAGTGGGATTGCTGGGTCATATGGTGGTTTTATTTCTAGTTTTTTAAGGAATTTCCATACTGTCTTCCATAGTGGCTGTATCAGTTAACATTCCCATCAACAGTGCAAGAGGGTTCCCTTTTCTCCACACCCTCTCCAGCATTTATTGTTTGTAGACTTTTTGATGATGACCATTCTGACCGGTGTGAATTGATATGTCATTGTTGTTTTGATTTGCATTTCTGTAATAATGAGTGACGTTGAGCATCTTTTTATGTGTTAGCCATCTCTCTGTCTTTTTTGGAGAAATGTCTGTTTAGGTCTTTTCCTCACTTTTTGATTGGGTTGTTTGTTTTCTGGTATTGAGTTGTATGAACTGCTTGTATATTTTCGAAATTAGTCCTTTGTCAGTTGTTTCATTTGCTATTATTTTCTCCTATTCTGAGGGTTGTCCTTTCACCTTGCTTATAGTTTCCTTTGCTGTGTAAAAGCTTTGAAGTTTAATCAGGTCCCATTTGTTTGTTTACTTTTGTTTTTATTTCTGTTACTCTAGGAGGGGGGTTAATAGAGGATCTTGCTTTGATTTATGTCATCGAGTGTTCTGCCTATGTTTTCCTCTAAGAATTTTACAGTTTCTGGTCTTATATTTAGGTCTTTAATCCATTTTGAGTTTATCTTTGTGTATGGTGTTAGGAAGTGATTAACTTCATTCTTTTACATGTAGCTGTCCAGTTTTCCAAGCACCACTTATTGAAGAGGCTATCTTTGCCCCGCTGTATATTCTTGCCTCCTTTGTCAAAAATAAGATACGCATAGGTGCATGGGTTCATTTCTGGGCTTTCTATCTTGTTCCATTGGTCTATATTTCTGTTTGTGTGCCAGTACCATACTGTCTTGATGACTGTAAGAGCTCTGTGATTTTAGATGAAGTCAGATTTTACATTTGTGCATTTCAGCTGGAAAGATTGGTAGTATTTCTGTGGGAAGATTGGCAACAGTCTTTGTGAGTTGAAGCAAGACCATACTTCTGTGTTGGGTAAGGAATGCATTCACCAAAATATCAGAAAGTTGGAGTCAGCCAGGAGAGAATGGGAAGCAATACAGAATGTTTGCAAATACCTTTATTTGGGCCATTCTTCAAAAACAGATCCATTCTATGCATTGCATATTTTCAAAATAAATTTCAGTTAACCTCTGGTTGTGTTTTTAAGAGTGAATTGGAGCTGATTCTGAATGAAAGAGTGTATGATACTAGTTTAGAGAATAATTTCCATTAAAATGACTTGAAATTCATTTTGTAAATCATGCTTATTTTGATATTAGACCGTGTCTACAGACATAGTGCAAGAGTATTCCTTCCTAATCTAATGGAACCAATTTTCCTAACAGCACCTCTCATAATTTTCCATGTTTATTAGTCAAAATGTACAAACGTCCACACATTGCTGACAATAAGTCTCAAACAGGATGGAAATGAGCTTACACTTCTTCCATGTGGGTGATCACACATTTTTTGAATGCCTTAATGGAACTGACAGAGAAAACTTTGTGGGCCTGTTTTCCCAGAGATAAGGAGGAAAGCTAATTAAGACCTTAGTCACTTCTATGGGGGGTGTTATAAGGTACAAGAAGCTTTTAATTGAGTTTTGCTTCCCTTTAAAAAAATAATCATTTCTACCTCCATGTTCAGGCGATATTTCTTCTGTTTCTTTCAAAATAATGCTTGTTTGATCTTAGTTATAAATGACATATGGCAAATAGGCTTTATGTGCCAAATAAAATAATGAAGTTTGGAGAAATTCACACTTTCTTTTTAGTAAACTCTTTTAATTTTGCATTCTTGGTTTATATTAAACACAGCTACCAATAGCTGTATTGTCAGTTGTTACCAACATCCTGTGAGACCTTGAGCCTGTGTGTGGATTTGAACATTTTCAGTTGTAAATCGCTTAATGCCCCCAGCCCTCTTCTTCCCCCTGCTCCGACTTCAGCTGCAGGATAAATGAGTTTAGCTCAGTTGTGTCTGACTCTTTGTGACCCCCATGGACTGCGGCATGCCAGGTTTCCCTGTTCATCACCAACTCCCAGAGCTTGCTCAAACCTGTGTCCATTGAGTCGGTGATGCCATCCAGCTATCTCATCCTCTGTCGTCCCCTTTTCCTCCTGTCTTCAGGATAAATATCTTCCCTTTTATGGTGCTGTTAGATCTTGGCAAGTTTAAGTTAATTTCAGAACATTCAATACTGTAGCTCACTCCTGTCATTTTCCAACACCCAGAAGCATACCTTTGTGTAGGCACGATTTCTCTGCAGCTCACTCAGTAACATGAGTAATGATCTTTAAGTTAACCATATCAAGAGTCGAAGGGCTTTGGATAATTTAGATAAGAAAATTTGAACAAGTGTACATTTCTCTAAAAGTAGTCACTCTGATTTTCTGCTTAGTGGGACTATCTGATCCATTGATGCAAAAAAACCTCTCAGAGGGCTATTTTTTCACCCAGCCAGGGATGGCGCCTGTCTGTGTGCTTATGCGGTGTGTTTTTGCCTGTGTGTGTACACCTTTGCATGTCTCCAGGGATTAGAATGGTAGATCCATACATAGTTCCTTTCAGACTCATGAATAATAAATACTGGACAGAGGAGCATAGATGATGTTTTTCTCCTGTTAGCACCCCAGCAGATTCCTGGATGACTGTTCTGAGCCCCTCCAGCATCTGACACTCTGCCAACTAGTAATTAAAACTCTTTAGAGTGAAGCCTCTCTGTCCTCTGACGTTGATTGACACCCTGCTCAGTGCCTCTGTGACAAAGGGCAGGAAACCAGGTTTGGGCTTTTCTTCCCTTTAACAGTGAGTCATTCTAAAGAGGGAATCTCAATCCCCAAAGAGAAAACCTAGTAACAGGTAGAAGACCTGGATTCGAGGGGTGAGAGAACCTTAGTTAGATTTTTTTTCTTTTGATGTGGATCATTTTTAAAGTCTGTATTGAATTTGTCACAATATTGCTTCTGTTTATGTTTTGGTTTTTTGGCCCTGTGGCATGTGGAATCTTAGCTGCTCAACCAGGCATTGAACCCTTAGCCCCTGCTGTTGGAAGGTAAAGTCTTAACCACTGGACCACCAGGGAGGCCCCGGATACTTTCTAATTGCATTTACCCCTAACATATTTTAATTTTTCTAGCCAGAGCCTAGGAAGAATAGACCACAGTATTGGGTGGCATTCTAGGGAAGGAAGCCAATGTAGGTTTTGGGAGGCTGTTCCAGGAACCATATTATATAAATGAGCAAGAGAAATTTCTAGAAACCAGCCCTGTTTGGGGCTGAGAACTCTTACCATTTCCTACATTTACTCACCTGTTTGTCCTTCCTAACAACTTTAGGACATGAGCTGGGCAATGGCAGTTATCCCCATTTTATAGATGACAAAACTGAGGCCCAGGGGATTTATTCAAGGTCACACAGTTGGCAGCCATATCAGAGCTGCTTTTCTTTTCATCTGTTCTGCTGCTTACATCTGTAATGCAAAATAATTGTGTATGCCTCTGGGTTTTGTTGTTGCTGTTGTTAGTTTTTGACTGAAAAGGATGAAGAATTTATTTCACCTCCATTACCTCATCCTTCCCACCCTGACTTCTTTATCAATGTGTAGTAAGCAATGACCAGGACCACGAGGAAGTCACTTCCCTGTGCTGAGCTCCAGTTTTCTCATCTGTAAAGTGAGAGTTGGATCAGATTCTCTTGAAGTTTCCTTTCAGTCCTGACCTTTTGTGATACATTGAGAGTCAGTGAACACAGTCTCTGAATCATTTATGCAGTTTCTGGTTCCACTTGCTACACAGTTACTGTAGAAGAAATGTTACTCCAGTCTGTGTATGAATCAGTGAGGAGTGAAGAGTTAATGCTTAAATTTGGACCTTATGGTTGCAACCATGACTTATGTTGAGAAAGAATGTTAAGGTTTCTTTGTCCACTGACCTGTATCAACACAAGTGAACCAGAAAACTGCTGCTCATGTTACATCCTGACCAGACTGCTCCATCACCAGTGATGCTAAATGATCATGATAATCCCTGAAGGAAAAGTGGAAGTCCGTTTGTCCCTTCGTTTCCATAACTGGCCTGACACTGAGTCCCAGAGACCATGCCCATCAAGCCTCTGTCTCCACTGGTAAATGCTGCAGGTCATCTTATCAGGCCATGATTAGGCTGATGTGCCTTTTTTTTTTTTTTTGCTCTGGACTATTTTAGTCATCTTCATTTTCAACCATCCGTTTTAAGGGATGATTCATACAGCTTGCATCGTGCCAGGACTGAGTTCATAAAGATTTGTTGTCCTTTTCAGAAGCTGGGTAGGGCAAAAAACACTTGCATGCTTGATGGAAAAAAAGCAGCCATCTGGCTAATAGCCACATCACAGATGGGCCGTGTGATAGGTTGGGAAAAGCATGGGTTTGGAGTCAGTCTCTCCTGAATTGAAGTCCCAGCTCAGCCAGTTACAGGGTGTGTGACCTTGGGCAAGCTTCTCAACCTCGCAGGGCTAGAGTTATCTCATATGTATAATGAATATGATAATGCCAATTTTTAAGGAATATTATAATTTATGAAGAGTTCCTAGCACAGTGCTCAATAAGTAGGAGCTGTTTTATTAAGGAAGAGCAAATGTCATCATGATACTGTTTCTAGTTACACATGTGTTTCAAAGGCTGTATTTGGAAAGAAGCCCAGGGCTCGTTTTATTCCTCTGTTTCTGCCTCATTGCCTAGTACAGTATCTGGGATATAGTCAGCATCCAAGAATTACTAGTTAAATGAATGACTGACCAAATGAAATGAGCCATAGTAATATGAACTAGATGGCAGCAAAGTCAGCTCCAAGGGCTTATGACTTACTCAACTAATAAGTAAGTGGGCAAAGCCAAGACTCACACCTGCATCTTCTGATTCCAAGGCAACTGCTTGCCTGCAGTATCTATCTCATTAATCTCTGTTTGTCCACCCCCGCTCCCTGGTTTAGGTGCTTTTTTTGTTTCTAAATATTTGGCTATCAATTCTTTGCTCTATAAGTTTCTTTTTCTAAGTTGGGTAGATAGGGCAATCTCAATTGTTCATTCATTCACTCGATAGTTTTGAGTATGAGAGCAGAGATTTTGAAGAAAAACCTAAATTGTAGACCTCTGTGGAGCCATAGCCTTTAAGCACAGCCTTTACTCCATATCTGTTATAGGAGTCTATAGATGATTCCAGAATAGTCCACTGTACAAGCTTGGGGCAGGTTTATTAGGTCAGAATTTATGAGACTGTAAAAGGACAAATGATACTTCTTGATTGGAGGCTAAGAAAGGACCTTGATTCCTAGATCTGGAAAACACATTTCAAGATATCTTGGGAACAGAAATCAGTGTGTCCCGGTGTCCCAGTTAAAGCAAAGGAATGAAAAAAGTACTTTTCAGATGAACCAAGATACCACCATATTTTTGTGTGTAGTGGTGAGAAATTTATAATGCAGGAGCTACATTAAGACAAGGATAAAAAAGTATCATCGTATCTTCTAGTGAATGATCATTTGCTCTGGGGGTGGATGGTGGGATGAGTAGTCATAGGGATCAATATGAGAATTGTAAAGAACGTGTGTCTTAGAGTCAGAGAAATTTAGGTTTGTGGAGCACAGGAAACATAGCTGTGTGATTTGGGGCAGCCACAGTATTATAATCTATGAACAATAGCAATCACTTTATATTATTGATATGAGATGTCACCATACACGTATAAAACACCCCAGCATGGCATCTGTCACACAATAAGAGCTCAATAAATGGCATCTGCTATTAAAATCTGGACTCTAGACACCATGTTTATTATATTAGCTTGGCCAGAAGTTCATTCAGGTTTTTGTTACCTCTTGTAGAAAAACTTGAATGAGTTTTTGGCCAACCCAATACTACACTGGGCTTCTCTGATGGTTCCGATGGTAAAGAGTCTACCTCCAGTGCAGGAGACCTGGGTTTGATCCCTGGGTCAGGAAGATCCCCTGGAGAAGGAAATGGCATCCCATTTTAGATTCTTGCCTGGAGAATCCCATGGACAGAGGAGGAGCCTGGCAGGCTACAGTCCATGGGGTCACACAGAGTCGGACATGTCTGAGTGAACTAACAACATACTACACTGCTTAGTAAATGTTCATTAAATGGGCTAATGCATAGGATTAGCAAAGCTTGGATCTAGCTTTGAAATGAAATGAAATTATTATCTGAATGTTCAAGGATGATCTTCTGTGTTCTGCCAGTTGGTAGTAGCCAAGGAAGCCAAAACCTTGTGGAACCTCCAGATTGAGTCTGGCATGGTGGTACAACATCTTACCGAGGTTCCTAGATATAGGCCCAGGTGAAAAATAGGTTTAAAAGGCTTTTGCAGTTTTTACCAGTTTAGCTTCTCCATGTTGTATTCAGAGAACTGAAGAAAACTACTAATCCGAAAAATAGCTTGAATTTATGGACCTGAGCCTATATGATGCCCTTGTGATTGTGAGACCTCTACTTTATTATAACAAGACTGGTTTATTCTGAAATATGCCTTGCTGGGTTGATTCCAGCTGGATAGAAGCAAGAAAACCTTTCTGGATTTTGTATTCAAAGAAGGTGGAACTGTCAGGATTAAAGTAGATTGCTCTGGTGTTAGTTCCTAAAGGGACCCTGACTTTGGAAGATGTTGAATTTCTGACCTTCGTGATGGTGTGGGTGTTGAAGAGAAGGGCCTTTATGAGTGTGTGAGTGGCAGAGTCAAGGAGTTGCCTCGGTTGTTGGGGGTTTTAGTCTCCGTGCTACCACAAGCTACGTTAAGTAAAAATCCAATCAATGTAAACCCAGCATGTGATCTCAGCTTCAAATCAATATCCCTCTCCTACCCCATCCAACTAGTGTATTACCCTGGACCTCTCCTTTGGAGAATTTCTGGAGTGGCCACTGGTTGTGACTCTGTGCCAAGCATAGTGTGGCATGTGCTTTATATATACATGATATCCATTTTTCTCCTAAAACCCTATACTATAGGTTTATTATCTTCATTTTATAGATGAGAAACATTGAGTCTCAAAGAGGCTGAGTGACTGGATTAGATCACATGGGTAAAAAGGGACAGAATTGAAATCTGGCACTGGATTCATCTGATTTTCGAGTTCATGCTTGTTCCACTGTTATTACTCTGGTGAGGGCTGTCAAAGATGCTGAGAAGGGACAGTCGGGGATTGGTGTGGCAGAACTCCTTAGAAAGTTTTAGAAAGATCATTCACTTTTTTCTGTCCTTGAAATGGCCATTCTTAATTAGGAAGCACTATTTAGAAATCATCACCACTTGGAATCTTTTTTTTTTTTTTTTTGGCCACATCGCTTTTGGGATCTTAGTCCTTAGACCAGGGATTGAACCCCTGCACCTTCAGTGGAAGCATGGTGTTCTAGCTACTGGATCACCAGGGAATTCCCCATGTGGTCACTTTTAATTGATTTATGTAACTGAAAAATAAAGTCGTTTGTGTAATGGGCCTATCTTAGCATCCTGGACCATGAATTGGCATATGCACAAACCCTCCTGAATGTATTATTAGTCTATGGATGATAATTAGCTATAATGATGTCAGGCTTCCCTTGTAGCTCTGTTAGTAAAGAATCTACCTGAAATGCAGGAGACCTGGGTTTAATTCCTTGGTTGGGAGATTCCACTGGAGAAGGAAATGACAACCCACTCTAGTATTCTTACCTGGAGAATCCCATGGACAGAGAAGCCTGGCAGGCTACAGTCCATGGGGTCAGAAGAGTTGAATATGATTTAGCGACTAAACCACCACCATAATGATGTCAGAGATAGAACAAGGTTGTCATGACCACTGTTTGGTTTGTAAGATGGAGTGTCCATTATAACGTAGGAATCAAAAGCCTTGCAGAGCCCCAGTTTTCAGTGAGTTAAACTTTCTGTCACCAAGCTGGATGATTTAACTGAAGTGTGAGATGTGTATATACAATATTTTGGTTGTTTTGGACTTGAGTAATTTGTTCAAAATGACCATCATTGGGAGTAAATTCAGTAGTCAAAAATCCAGAGACCAGTGTCAAGACTTCACAGTTGGTAAACAAGTTCAACTGGAAAGAGAGGGTATTTCAAAGTGTGGCAGAAATTGTTGTCATCTCTCAGTTGTCGCATGGATCCCTCCAGAAAAACCTAAGGTATGTCTTGAATATCACCTATTGAGGACACAGCATCATCCACTTTTCCTGGACACAGTGCCAGGAACAAGAATCTGGGCTAGATCTTGTGGGTAGGTTGGTGATTATTTTCCTTGGTGAACTAAGAAATGAAATGAAATGAAATGAAGAGCTATAGGAAGATATATAGATGGTCATGAAAACTGTTGTCATATTTACTTACTTTTATTAAAAGCTCCGTTGAGCTTTTTTTGTTTTTATCTTTACTTTGTCACTCAGATTTCAAAGGTAGAATACAGTTTTTGACTATGGATCAGCAATCCTCTGAAATTTTAATTTCCATTATTTAAGTTTACAGAATTTCCTTTTTGCCTAGGACTTACTTTTTTTTTTTCTTGTCTCTTCTGGCTTATACTGTATTTTCCCCTTCTTTTTCTCTCTCACCTCTGTTATTATTGATAAAACTTGTGTGGGTTTGCTTTCAGTTCATGGCCGTCTTGCTATACATCTCACATTTTGCCAGTTGTTTTAGGTCTGTGAAAAAGATACTGACACAAAGTAATTTTTCACCTTTTGATGGAAAAGCAGACTGGTTTGTTCAACAGATGCTTCATATGAAGAAATGGTTAAGCTCTGCTATATATCAACATGGTGTGTTTCCAAATGATTTGTCTTTCCCTTTGAATACTGAGGCATCCCCTTCTTGATGAACCTTGTGCCACGGCCATGCTGAAGCAGAATTAGGGACCTGACAAAGGAGAAATGCCTGAGGTCACAAAGCCTGAAGTAGACCACCTCCCGAGCTTCCCTTCCTGCTGAGTAAGGTAGATGTCATTTTTTCTTGTTGTTGAAGGTTGGTTTACACGGAGAAGATTTATCTAGAGTCTTCACTTTGCTGAGTGTGGTTTGCCTATTTGCAGCCATTGGAGCAAACCTGTGTTCTGAATGGTATCCCCTCCTCAGTGGCAAGCCTGTGCTATGTTTTTATTCTGCTCTCATCTTTCTTTTGAGCTTATGTAACAGCTGCTGAACACAGTTCAAACTCGCCGTCAGCGTGGTGACCATATTTTCCAATTGCAAGTCAGCACACATGGTCTGACAGATTCCAGTAGACTCAAATGGAGACAATGGAATGGAATGTTTGAAGCCCAAACTGTTATAGAATGTATAGACAACCATTAGAAAAGCAAGCACGTTCACATTTTGTCAACAGGGGAACATTTGTTAGCGCTCCTATTTGTGACAGATAATGCTGTGTTTCACAGAACTACTAAGCTTTTTTCTTTTTGGTCCTTTTCAGATTCTGTAGTTGTCCTTTGCTGACCTCTCAGGTAGGATTACCACCAGTTTTTACTCCAGGAGAGTCCTGCTGAGTTCTGGATGCTCTTTGTTTCTGGTACTGAAGCCGTTTTGCAGCAGGAACCACATATTGTGAAAGTCGTGTGTCCATGTGAAGATAATGCAAGGAAGGTGCCGGAGCCACCAGGGAAGCCCAGTGAGTCTTCCCATCACCATAAAGGTTTCTGACGTGTGGTTTGTATAATCAGTGTCTTTACTTAGTGCTCGTTGTTCATACATGAAATTTGAGGAGGCATGTTACTTTTAACGGTTATATAAACTTCCCCTAGACTGAGAGGGAATAAAGTGGCCAAAATTCATGGGAGTGTTGAAAGAGCTTTCTTATCTGCCAATGCAAGGAAAAATGCTTTATTAGGGAGAAGCCATTACCATTATGGAAAAAGGACTCTTTCAGCCTCAGAACTGAGGTCACTTAGACCATTAGGAGAGCCCTAAGTGCATAAGAGGTTTAAAAGCACTGTTGGAGTGTCTATAAAAGTTGTGAATGTGTCCTTGGAAAACAGTGTGATTATTTGAGAATTTTAATATACTCTGAACCCTGAAGGTAAGGCGGTTTCTTTTTTGCTCTTTGACAAAGTAAATTCTCTCTTCTCCTTCCTAAGAGCATTTGAATTTTTCTAATAAAACTGGAAATTGAAGGTCACTGGCTCCTTCAAGGTCAGTTTGGCAGCTAAGATGACATTAGGCCCCTGTCCCCCTTGCCCATCTCTGGGGATTAGAAATTGCTTTTACTCCCCTAAGTTTGTGATTGTCACTGCACTGGTTCTGGATGAAAATTTTCTGTTTTCTTGCACAAAGTGAGAGAGGTGAAACAGCTTGGAAGTGTCTTTACATTCATGGTTTAGCTATGGCTCTTGTAAACTCTGACTTTGCCTCTTAAAATTAATCCTTTGGGGGATTTCCCTGGTGGTCCAGTGGCTAGGACTCCAGGCTTCCAATTCAGGGGCCCCAAATTCAATCCCTGGTCAAGGAACTAGATCCCACATGCTGCAACTAAAACCTGGTCAAATAAATAAATAAATAAATAAATATTAAAAAATTTAATCCTTTGGGACCACGAAGGTTCTCCTATTGTCCCCAAAGAGAAATGCAAGTAGAATCCTGTAGCACCTCTGATGACCCTCTAGTTTGAGACTTAGCAAGCCAAATGGATATGGTGTTTTTATCAGGGAAACTTCGTTATTTACCCCAACCCTTGTTCTTGGTTAAAACGCAGATTGTGAAGTATGTGAAATGAAATTCAGTGCCCTCTACTTTTCCTCCTCTTTGTACTTTTCTCTAAGTCATTCTTCATTCAAGGCATATTTACTGAGCTTTTATTTTTTTGTCAGGTATTGTACTAGGCATTGAGAATACAAGGAGTGAACAACACAAAATCACAATTTTCACAGAGCAACTGCATAGCGTAGTGGTTCAGAGCACACTTTGCAGTCAGACTGCCTGGGCATGAACCCTGGCACTGCTACTTTACAGCTGCTTTGATAGTAGACAAGTCACTGAAACTCACTGTGCTCTAGTTTCTTACATCTGTAAAATGAGACTAATTATAGTACATCCCTTACAGGGATGTTATGCACATCAGATGAGTTCCTGGTCCATATTAAGTATTATATAAATTTTTATTAAATACTATGAAGCTTATATTCTAGTGGAGAAGATAGATACTCATAGATTATGATAAGTGAAGGGAACAAGTTGATGAGTCCAGTATCCTGATACTGTTCATATCTTATAATATTTTTACTGAGAAAGGATCTTATGAAGTCATTTGTACTATGAATTGAAAAATCTTAAAGTATTTATATTTCTGCAGAGGGTGAAGCTCACACTAGGTATAACCAATTGTTAAACTATTGCCCTGTGAAATTATCTTGGAGGCTCTAACACTAGAGTCCAAGTTCGCTGCTAGAGCTCTAGTGATCACGTTTATTTTCCAGGCAGCAGAATGGAGGACAGGGGAAAGGGTGTGCCCGCTCTGTCTTAAGGAGACTTCCCAGAGGTTCCATGAAATGTTTTGCTTATATCTCACTCTCTTGATCTTAGATGCATGGCTTCGCCTAGCTGCAGGGAATGCTGGGCAGGTAGTATTTTCTGTGTTGACTGTGCTAAGCTGAAAGTTGAGGTTCTCTTCATTAAAGAAGGGGAGAAGGGCTATTGGGAAATAACAGTCATTGCCACAGTTCTGTAACTTCATATCTGAATTTGTGGCTTTTCATTTTCTCACTTTGAGACTATCACTAAGACTCCTATTATTCTCATTAGGTGGAACTGGGTTGGATTTTTGGCTCAGATGAAATGAAAATCTAATATTTATTGAACCCTTATTCTGTGCCAAGCACTGTGTGATAATGTTATGGGGTAGACGCTATCATTGTCCCCATTTTCTGGATGAGGAATAGATGGGTTCAATAATGTGCTGTGTTTGTTAGCCATTTTTATGTCTTCTTTGGAGAAATGTCTGATGCTCAACATCACTCATTGTCAGAGAAATGCAAATCAAAACCACAATGAGGTATCACTTTACACCAGTCAGAATGGCTGCAATCCAAAAATCTACAAGCAATAAATGCTGGAGAGGATGTGGAGAAAAGGGAACCCTCTTACACTGTTGGTGGGAATGCAAACTAGTACAGCTACCATGGAAAACAGTGTGGAGATTCCTTAAAAACTGCAAATAGACCTGCCATATGACCCAGCAATCCCACTGCTGGGCATATACACCGAGGAAACCAGAATTGAAAGAGCCACGTGTACCCCAATGTTCATCGCTGCATTGTTTACAGTAGCCAGGACATGGAAGCAACCTAGATGGCCATCAACTGACAAATGGATAAGAAAGAAAGCTGTGGTACATATACACAATGGAATATTACTCAGCATTAAAAAAAAATTCATGTGAATCAGTTCTACTCAGGTGGACAGAACTGGAGCCTATTATCCAGAGTGAATTAAGCCAGAAGGAAAAACAACAATACAGTATACTAATGCATATATATGGAATTTAGAAAGATGGTAACGAGAACCCTGCATGCGAGACAGTAAAAGGAATGCAGATGTGTAGAACAGACTTGTGGACTCTGTGGAAGAGGGCAAGGGTGGGATGATATGGGAGAATGGCATTGAAACATGTTAATTATCATATGTGAAATCAATCGCCAGCCCAAGGTTGATGCTCGGGCCTGGTGCACCGAGATGTCCCAGGGGGAGGGAATCGGGAGGGAGGAGGGAAGGGGGTTCTGGAGGGAGAGCATATGTAAACCCATGGCAGTTTCATGTCATTGAATGGCAAAACCAACACAATAAAAAAAAATAATGTGCTGTGTAGTAGCAGAGGCAGGATTCATTCCCATGCAAGTTGTTTGATGCCAGAATCTGTTTATTATTAACCCAGTGCTTCTTGATTTCTTTAGGGTTGGGGAAAGGGAATCAGAAACATCAGAAGGGAGAGAGAGAGATACTGGAAAAGTAGCATTTCTTTGTGTGAAATGTTTAAAAATTCCATATTCATAACTTGTGGAACATGTGTATAGCCTAATATTTTGAACCTTGTATCTCATTTGATACAAGTATATTTTCAATTGAACCAGTTTGTAGCCATTCAATGACCTTCACAATCTGGCCTGAACTTGTCACATCTATTTCAGCTCACCATGGAGTGTGACATAATGAAAAGAAATTCTAGAAATCGGCAAGTTTGGGCTTGTTTCCCACATCTACCACTCTTAGCTGTGAGGGTTTGGGCAACTTAACATACCTCTTTGTATCTGAGTTTGTTTGTTTTTTTTTTTTTTTCCTTTGAAGCAAGACTGATATTCCTCCTTTTCAAAGGCAGTTGCAGAGAGTACATGAGACAATATTGGTGAGACTGCTAGTATTTAATGTTTTCTCCCATCTTCTTGTTTTTCTTTCTCCCAAGCCTTTCTATACCTCCACCTACCTTCCCCTACTTTTCAGGGTGCTCTAGCTATGGCAGTGAAAGCGCCAAGTCAAAATCACTGGACCACAAGGGAATTCCTGCTCAGTTACTTTTCTTTAGGCATAGCTGACTCTTTTTCAACCTCTGTGCCTTTGATTTCACTATTGCCTCTTCCTGAAATGCCCTATTCTCTTCTACCTTTGTTGCAGACTGGCATCTATTGAAGTCTGCCAATGTCTGCCTGCCAGTATGTTTTGTTGGGTCTGCAAGGTGTTTGTTACTTGCTTTTATTTTTTATTTTATTATATTTTTACCAACATTTTTTGAAGTGTAGTTGATTTACAGTGTTGTATTAGTTTCAGGTATATATACAGTTCTATATACATGCTGTGTGCTGTGCTCAGTTGCTTCAGTCGTGTCCAACTCTTGGTGACGCTATGGACTGTAGCCCACCAGGCTCTGTCCATGGGATTCTCCAGGCAAGAATACTGGAGTGGCTTGCCATGCCATCTTCCAGGGGATCTTCCTGACCCAGGGATCGAACCTGGGTCTCCTGCATTGCAGGCAGATTCTTTACCACTGAGTTAACAGGGAAGCCCTCTATATACATATATTAGTATATGTGTGTATATATATGTGATGCTTTTCCAAATTCTTTTCCATTATAGGTTATTACAAGATACTGAGTGTAGTTCTCTGTGCTTTACAGTAGGTCCTTGTTATCTATTTTGTATATAGTAGTGTGGACACGTCAATATCAAACTCCTAATTATCCCCTGCTTTCCTCTAGAAAAAAAATGATAAATTTGTTTCCTCTGTCTGTGAGTCTGTTTGTTTTGTGCATAAATCCATTTGTATTCGTTTTTTAGATTCCATAAGTGATGTATTTATTTTTGACTTACTTCACTGAGTATGATAATCTCTAGGTCCATCCATGTTGCTGCAAATGGCATTATCATCTCTTTTATGACTGAGTAATATTCCATTGTATATATGTACCACATCTTCTTTATCTGTTACTTTCTCTTAAATGGGGCATATCTGGTTCATTCAGCACAGATTCCATCACTTGCTATTTTTTTCTTAACCCTAGCCCATTTATAAGCTTCTCAGGTTGCCCTTTACTATCCAAGCCACCAGGAATGGGGTTGAAAAGAGTTGGACATGACTGGGAGACTGAACAACAGTGACAACAGGTTGCTCAGTGGTTAAGATCCCACTCACCAAAGCAGGAGATGCAGGAGATGTGGGTACAATCCCTGAGTGGGGAAGATCCTGTGGAGGAGAAAGTGGCAACCCACTTCAGTATTCTTGCCTGGAGAATCTCATAGACAGAGGAGCCCAAAGGGCTACAGTCCATGGGGTTGCAAAGAACTGTACACTAGTAAGCAACTTAGCACCACACACAGCCCATTTATACTCGGATATGAGTATAAATGGGGCTCCTGAAGGGATTTCAGTTTCAGGCATCTCCTACCCTAGTTTAAATCCTGCTTGCTCATTGTTGAAGGACCATCTCAAATGCCTTCTCTTATGAAAGTCTTCCTTGATTTGATTGTAACCTGAAGTTTTTTGCTCCTCTCTCTTTATTTCTTGTAAATTGCACAAAATGTACTTCTTCCTCAGTTTTGTGTTAATGATGTGTGCAAGTCTTATGTACATACTGAAATCTATGCCCCATGAGGACAGGGATCCTGTTTGATTTGTCATGAGAACCTCCTCCATACTCATTAGGCACTTAGATGCTCATTGGCCGGTCAGTGAGACCATGCTTACCCCAAAGCTGAACTGCAAGAAGTTCATCAAACCAAAAGTGTTTTGTAGCAATGTATTTTAGAAATGGATAATAACACATTTTGGTAAGAATTCAAGAAATGTCCAACCAGATCATTCTCTGGGAAAGACAGAAAGTTGATTTTTCTCAATCCTCCATGCTGGCACAGGAGCTGTGTTTCTTTAGTTTTGCTTCCAAATTGGTATTGATGTCAGTCACTGAGAAATCTTGGCCTCTGCTGAATTTCATATTCAACAGGACGGGTTTTGTAAAGGAAATGGAGTGAAAAGCCATCAACTGGGAAGCTCTAAAGTGAATGCGCCTGGTTAGTGTAATCAGTGACTAATTAAGGTGAGGTTTATGGCTGTTTAACTTTTTTACTCTGAAGAAATTTCCAGGCCAGTTATGCACTACTTCTACTGACGAGTGCGAGGCCAGAGGGTCAGAAAGTCAACGTCATTGAAAGGTCTAGTTGTGTCATAGGTGGGTTGATAGATGGACTTCAGGCCTGAGGACTAGTTACTCTCAGCAGATCATTTGGTTTCCTCTTGTGTTCCAGAGAGGCTGGGGTGTAATTTTTTTTCTCAGCCCAACATCCTTCTTGGTTGTAAACAAGTATCCCTTCATTCATATACTGAGGCAAGAGTTCTTGAATTTTGTACTGGCTGCTGTGATGGCTGGCTTAGACTGTCCTCAGCAGGGTGCCATAGAAATGGGATGGCAAATAGAAACTTTTGAGTGTCATGGAAGAACCATGTCTGGATTTCTAAGCAGTGTGCTTAAAAAAAACAAAACAAAACTGGCTAAGGCTTCCCTGTTCTTTGTGGTTTTGGTGTTGATGGTTATAATCTTTAACTCCCACCCTCAATCAAGAGATAGGTTGAAAAGGTCTATATTTCAGCAGTGTTTGCAAGAGCAAAAAAAGTAGAAACACTAAAGATCCATCAATAAGGGATTATATAATTTACTTAAGTTGCAACCAGAAGCTTAGCAGCTCTTTAAAGACAGATCTCTCTATGTATGTTCATAGACTTTGGTGGTTTGTCATTTGATGATGAGAGCAAATTGAATACACTTTTGTGGGGAAAAGAAGGATGTGTATATACACACTCATGTATATGTATATACTAGCAGAAGTGTGGAAGGATGCTGAGCAAAAGCCATCAGTTATTTGTCTGGTGGCAGGTATGGGTGGGGTTTGTAGGGGAAATTTTTCTGTTTTCTTTATTTATGTTTTTATAGCAAGCATGCATTACCTTTGGGAATCAATGAAAACAGCAAGTAGATATTCTTCAAAAGCAAACAGAAGGAGTCCTTTTTTGATGTCCTCTATTCACACTGAGATGTGAATTACTGACTGAAGTTCTGAATATCAGAACTTTGGAGGGAGGTGTGGGGAAGGATTTCTCCAGGTATCAAAGCGTTAATCTGATGAGATCAGGCTTTACTACTGGGATTTCAACTGGTGTTTGGTAAATTAAGAGTCTAGATTCTGTTTCCTGACTTACATCAGGGGTTCTGTCTGCTGGTTCAAGTGGTTTTCAAACCACTTTCCCTGGGGCTGTGAGGGGCAGTGGAGACGCAGCAGCTGTGCTCCCAGGCTCTCCATGGATGCTTCCACCAGAGCAGCCCCACTTGTATCTGTTTTTCTGGTATCAAGGTTTCAACTAGTATCTTGTTTGTGGGGAAGAAAGATTCTACTGCTCAATGAAAGTTTGTAAACTGTTCTACACCACAGTTAACTAGAAAATAGGTAGAAAAAAATCTGTTTTATGGATGAGGCACTGAGGGTCAGAGAGTTAAGTGAGTTGCTTTAGGATAGATATGAAGTTCTACTTACAGTGCAGTCTTTACTTTGGTGATCTTTCTAGCCGATCATATTGCTTCCCACAAGAGGAGCTCTTTCTGATGAGCTCAGGGAGTACAGCTGAATTAAGAATCATCGTGAAAAGATCAGGGCAGAAATAAATGCAAAGGAAACAAAAGTGACCATAGCAAAAATCAACCAAGCCAAAAGCTGGTTCTTTGAGAAGATAAATAAAATTGACAAACCATTAGCCAGACTCATCAAGAAACAAAGGGAGAAGAACCAAATCAACAGAATTAGAAATGAAAACGGAGAGATCACAACAGAAAACACAGAAATACAAAGGATCATAAGAGACTATTATCAGCAACTATATGCAAATAAACTGGACAACCTGGATGAAATGGACAAATTCCTAGAAAAGTACAACTTTCCAAGACTAAACCAGGAAGAGATAGATAATATTAATAGACCCATCACAAGCACGGAAATTGAAACCGTAATCAGAAATCTTCCAAAAAACAAAAGCCCAGGACCAGATGGCTTCACAGCTGAATTCTACCAAAAATTTAGAGAAGAGCTAACACCTATTCTACTCAAACTCTTCCAGAAAATTGCAGAGGAAGGTAAACTTCCAAACTCATTCTATGAGGCCAACATCACCCTAATTCCAAAACCCGACAAAGATGCCACAAAAAAAGAAAACTACAGGCCAATATCACTGATGAACTTAGATGCAAAAATCCTCAACAAAATTCTAGCAAATAGAATCCAACAACACATCAAAAAGATCATACATCATGATCAAGTAGGCTTTATCCCAGGGATGCAAGGATTCTTCAATATCCGCAAATCAATCAATGTAATACACCACATTAACAAATTGAAAAATAAAAATCACATGATTATCTCAATAGATGCAGAGAAAGCCTTTGACAAAATTCAACATCCATTTATGATAAAAACCCTCCAAAAAGTAGGAATAGAAGGAACACACCTCAACATAATAAAAGCTATATATGACAAACCCACAGCAAACATTATCCTCAATGGTGAAAAGCTGGAAGCATTCCCCCTGAAATCAGGAACAAGACAAGGGTGCCCACTCTCACCACTACTTTTCAACATAGTTTTGGAAGTCTTGGCCACAGCAATCAGAGCAGATAAAGAAATCAAAGGAATCCAGATTGGAAAAGAAGAAGTAAAACTCTCTCTGTTTGCAGATGACATGATCCTCTATATTGAAAACCCTAAAGACTCTACGAGAAAATACTAGAGCTAATCAGTGAATATAGCAAAGTTTCAGGATACAAAATCAACACACAGAAATCCCTGGCATTCCTATACACTAACAGTGAGAAATCAGAAAGAGAAATTAAGGAAACAATTCCATTCACCATCAAAAAAAAAAAAGAATAAAATACTTAGGAGTATTTCTACCTAAAGAATCAAAAGACTTGTATATAGAAAAGTATAAAACACTGATGAAAGAAATCAAGGAGGACACAAACAGATGGAGAAATGTGCCGTGTTCATGGATTGGAAGAATCAATATAGTGAAAATGAGTATACTACCCAAAGCAATCTATAGATTCAATGCAATTCCTATCAAGCTACCAGAGGTCTATTTCAAAGAATTAGAACAAATAATTTCTCAATTTGTATGGAAATACAAAAAACCTCGTATAGCCAAAGCAATCTTGAGAAAGAAGAATGGAAC
>ML662346.1:977351-1057288 GCA_007570785.1 Antilocapra americana | reverse complement strand
ATGATATGGGAGAAGGGCATTGAAGCATGTTAATTTTCATATGTCTAATCAATCGCCAGCCCAGGATTGATGCTCGGGGCTGGTGCAAGGAGATTTCCCGGGGGGGGAGGGAAGAGGGAGGGGGGTTCCGGAGGGGAAGCATATGTAAACCCATGGTGATATCATGACAATGTATGGCAAAAACAATTAAAAAAATAAAAAAAAAGAATCATCGTGAAATGCCAGGTGGTTTTTGAAACACACAGTCTTATTACCTCACAGCCTAGATTTGCCACTTCTTTAGGATTCAGGTCTGGAGATGGGCAGGGCCCAGGAACCCAGCCTAGAACACTTGCATTGGATGTGTGTCTGTATTTGAATTACTAAGAAAAGCTAACAATGTTCTCATTGTGGATTGATAGCCAGGTTGTTCTTCATTTGCTCATTCTTGTCTGACTCTGCGACCCCATGGACTGCAGCATGCCAGGCTTTCCTATCTTTCACTATCTCCCAGAGCTTACTCAAACTCATGCCTATTGAATTGGTGATGCCATCCAACCATCTCATCCTCTGTCATCCCGTTCTCCTCCTTCCTTCAATGTTTCCCAGCATCAGGGTATTTTCCAATGAGTCTGCTCTTTGCATCAGGTGGCCAAAGTGTTGGAGCTTCAACTTCAGCATTACTCCTTCCAATGAATAGTCAGGATTGATTTCCTTAAGGATTGACTGCTTTATCTCCTTGCCAGCACCACAGTTCTAAAGCATCAGTTCTTCAGTCCTGAGCCTTCTTTGTGGTCCAATTATCACATCCGTACATGACTACTGGTAAAAATCATAGCTTTGGTAGCCAAGACTGGGATATGATTCTCTGCCTCCTCCTCCATAGCACTGGACCGCTCATACATTGGGTGTATGAAACACAGCATGTCCCATGGCTGCACTTTGTAGAAAGAGTCCTTATTTCTGGGTGGTAGATGTTTTTAGTCCCAAATTTTTCAAGCAGCACCTAATATTCCATAAATCTCTCTTGGAATATTGCTGAGGCATAAAGATAGAGGCAGGAATAGTGTTTGGTTCTAAGGAAGAGTTATAAATGGCACAGATCTGAGTGACTCCTTTAAGACATCAGGAGGCCAAAAGCTTACTGCTCACAGGTGAAAAAAATTGAATTAGTGGCCTGATCCATCATCCATGTTGCTGTGGATGGAACCATCCAGTTTCCAATCTTGGGTCCCTTCCCACAGTGTGGTCTTTGGAATGTCCTTGAAGGTCTCTTGCTACATTGCTGAGAGCACTTTTACTTGCTCTGTCCTTCATTGTGCTCCTCGTCCAGGGGCCGTTCTGTTTGGAGCTGATCTGAGGTCCCTCTGTCTTCGTTGATGTCTGTTTTCAGTGCTGGGCCAGGTTTGCTGATGAGTCATCCTGTTGTTTTTTGTTTGGAAGCAAATTTAATAGCCCCATATGGGATTTTTTTCTTTCTTAGGTTTTCACTTTATTTCTAGCAGAAATCCTCAGATCAATACTTAAGAACAGAGGTACTGTTTATTCTGATATTAGTATGGGCTTCGCTTACCACATTGTCTGGGTGGATGTTAAGATTGTGGAAAAGTTGAGTGAGTGAATGATGGTGTATTTCGTCTGGAGAGCAATAGGGCTCGGGTGAGATGAAAGTGCTATGGGGAATGGATTACCTCGGCTGGAGCTCTTTTTAAGATAAGGAAACAAGCTAATGAAAGTCGGTTGGTCTGTCATGAACAATTGATACTCAGCAAACGAGCAAATATTTTAAAAGGAAAAACAGAAAAAGATCATTTACCATAGGAGAGAGGCATTTCCTTTATGGCAGGAAGTTGCATAAAACCTGGAGTCAAAGTATAGGCTTTTGAGTGGAAAGAAAAGGGGGACTCTTATTCAGTATGACACCCTCCTCTCCTAAGTTGAAACACCTGGTTGCATTTCCTTATCTAGAAAATGGGGGAAAATATACCTGTCTTACCTACTCCATGGGATTGTGTTAGGGATCAAGGAAATCATAAATGCTCCAGCTCTTTGGAAATTTTTAAATGCTGGCCACACATACAGACACACACCATCTGTCACCAAGTCGTCCTTTGAGAAGAATTATGAAATTCTGCCTTATTTCTATCCATGCTTTTTTGCCACCACCAGAGTTGATAACCTTTTTCCTGGGTTCCTTGCATATGCCTCCTAACCAATCTTTTTGTCTCTGGTCTCTCTCTTCTCTGGTCTGTTCTCCACTGGACGACCAGATTAACCTCTCTAAACCCACTTTTCCCTTCCTAAATCAACTTTTAATCATGTTTTCTCCTTGCTCTGAAATGTTTAGTTGCTCCCTTAAATGTCCTTGTATTAGTCACTCAGGCGTGTCCGACTCTCTGCGACCCTATGGACTGTAGACTTCGAGGCTCCTCTTTCCTGGAATTCTCCAGGCAAGAATACTAGAGTGGGTTGCCGTTTCCTTCTCCAGGAAATCTTCCCAACTCAGTGATCAAACCTGTGTCTCCTGAATTAAAGGCAAATTCTTTACCGTTTGAATCACCAGGGAAGTCCCAGATTTTCCCTAGTACTTATTAAATTAGTTCAGAATCCTGGGCATGGTAGTCAAAAATCTCTGATTTATACCTGTAACTTACACAGTACTGTATATCAAATATACTTCAATTAAAAAAAAATCTCTCTGAATTCTACCAGGATTTCCATGTTCACTCTTCATGCCTTCCTTGTATTCATTTTTTTTAAACTAAAAATATTATTTATTTTTGGCCGTGCCCAGATGGCATGAGGGATCTTAGTTCCCTGACCAGAGATTGAGCCTGTGCTTCCTGCATTGGAAGCTCAGAGTCCTAACCACTGGACTGCCATGGAAGTCCTTCCCTTGTATTCTTTTTTAAAAAATTGGAGTATATTTGCTTTACAGTGTTGTATTAGTTTCTTTTGCACAACAATGTGAATCAGCTATATATATACAAATAACCCCTCCCTCTTCAGCCTCTTGCCACCCGCCCCCCTTCCTACCCCTCTAGGTCATCACAGAGCACCGAGTTGAGCTCCCTGCGTCATACAGCAGCTATCTGTTTTACACATGGTAGAGTATAGATGTCGGTGCTACTCTCGAAAAACATCCCACCCTGCCCTTCCCCTTCTATTTCTACAAGTCTATTCCTTGTATTCTTTAATACTCCATCCAGCCTGTAGCATTTATCCTTTGCAAAAGCCCTATAGTTTCCCAGAACTTTTAGAATTTTGTCATTTCCTTACACTTCCTTTTTATTTCCAAGCATCAAGATTCAAAGTTCTCAATATTCTATAATAACCTAAATGGGAAAAGAACTAGAAAAAGAATAGATATATGCATAACTGAATCACTTTGCTGTACATCTGAAACTAACAGAACATTGTTAATCAACTGTGCTGCTGCTGCTGCTGCTAAGTCGCTTCAGTCTTGCCCGACTCTGTGCGACCCCACAGACGGCAGCCCACCAGGCTCCGCCGTCCCTGGGATTCTCCAGGCAAGAACACTGGAGTGGGTTGCCATTTCCTTCTCCAATGCAGGAAAGTGAAAAGTGAAAGTGAAGTCGCTCAGTCGTGCCGACCTGTAGCGACCCCTTGGACTGCAGCCTACCAGGCTCCTCCATCCATGGGATTTTCCAGGCAAGAGTACTGGAGTGGGGTGCCATTGCCTTCTCCTAATCAACTATATTCCAATCTAAAATAAAAATTAAAAAAAATCTAATTGAAATGCCATTTTCCCCTAAAGTTTCTTGCTCTCTCCCTTGGGGGCATCTGGTGAGGATATTATGAAGGGAACTCAAACATTACACGGTGGTTGAGTGAGACCTCATCTCAGATCCTTTCAATTCTACTCACATGTCTAAGCAGTGCTTTCGGGATAAACAGTGAGAAGTGAACACTCCCATTTTGATAGATCACGTCCTGTCACCCACGTCCGGTTTTTCCTCCTTTCTCCCACCCTGAGTTCCTGCTTTCTCTGTTCACCCTGACAGAGTACCTTGTTTCCATGGAAGAGGCAGTCAAGCTGGAGACTTCTTATTGGAAGAGACAGGATGTTTCTCAACATTGTTCTGAAATAAAATGGTACCAGTCTGTTGGCCTGGCGCACTGTCCAAAACAAGGTTTAATCACTGGCATTGCCTTCTCCATATTCATCCAGTATTTTATGTCACTCTTCAACCACTATCTTGCTCTCCTAAGTCCTTCATGTACATGTCTTCCTCTGTAGACCTGAAGCTCTTTGAGGGCAGAGACTTTTTCTTGTTAATCGTTTTGTCTACCATAATGCCTGTGGGTACTTGGTCAATGCCTGGTGACTCGAGTTGACAGTGGATGAAGAGGGAGATTTGAAAGGCTTTTTCCTTCAAAAAAGGCCAGAGGTACAAAGTAAAGAATTCCTTGACCCTTCCCCATCCTCTATGATGTCAGCCTTTGTGACACTTGCTTCTGTGGCTGGGTGATAACCAGTCTCCTGTAGCTTTTGGATCTGGGCAGCAGTTCCACTGAGTCCCTAGGAGACAGAGCAGTTTCAGGAAGAATGAGTTGTTGGTTGGCTTCCATTCCAAGCTTGGAAAACAAATAGCAGTATAGCCTTGCCCAGCCATGACCATTTCGCTAGGAAGGAATCCTCCAGCCACGTGACATACCACATCAACACAATCCTCCGAGAATGGACGAGGTGCAACCCCTGAGCAATGATGTATCTGAGAGGACCATCATCTTGATGATCTGAAGAAGGGGAGCCTGTTTCAGTAGCCGTGTTCTCCAGGGCAGCCTGGGAGTACCTGGAAGGGTAGCCATGGGAAGCATGGTGAGCAACAGCAGTCTCTATGAGGAAACCCTGGAAGCCAAGTTTATTAGCTGACATAGGTGTTTTTATTTCATCTGTAGGTCTGATCATAAGTGCCAGGTCTCTTTTTCCTTTTTGCTTTTATTTGGCTCCTCAGAATGGCTTGCAGGATCTTAGTTCCCTGAACAGGAATTGATCTTGTGTCCCTTGCAGTGGAATGCAGAGTCTTAACCACTGGACCACCAGAGAAGTCCCTCTTTCTCCCTTTTTCTATCCCTCTCTGGATTCTGGAGGGTAAGAGATATGCTGAAGAGAGTAAGGACACTTACATTCAGAGCAAAGAACTGTCTCTCATATATATATATATATATATATATATATATATATATATATATATAATGCTCAGAGGCTCAACAAAGACCAAGTTTGAAGTATTAATTTTTTTTCTTCATTGCAGTATAGTTGATTTACAATATTGTGTTAGTTTCAGGGATAACAGCAAAGCGATTAATGTACTGAAGTTTTAAATTGCATCGAAACCCATGCACGGAGGTAATTGTAAAGAACCCTCAGATTGTTAAGATACTGACTCATACCATCAGCATGTAATAGAGACAGAATATTGTGGGTCAGACTAGGAGTAGAGAGAAGAGACTTGGCTCTAATATAATCAGTGTTCAGTGAAGCAAAGAATAGGTCAGTGGGCAAAGGACAGTCACCTTGGGAGCTGAGAGGGGCCGGGGCCAGAGGGACTCAGGCTTAGTGGGACGTGTACACATTCCAGGCACTAGTGTTATCAACGAGGGATTATCACTGCTTGCCACTTGCAAAATCAGTTACATACTCACAAATGTCAGTAGAAAAAGGAAAGATGACTTTAATCAGAATGTTGGCAATCTGGGGAGATGGTGGACTCTGTGTCCCCCCACCAAAAAAAAACCTGCAAAGATTCTGCTCGGCCATGAAAGTTTTAAAGAGAAGGGTCTTTAAATCTCAGTGCATCACTGAGATAGAGGGTCAGAGTCATTGCGTTCCACCACTGTGGTGTGTGCAGGCTCATGGACTCCTCTTGATTTTCCTCCAGGTGTTATCTTGTTCACACCGTTTGGTCACATAGTTTGTTCACCAGATTACTGAAGTGGAAGCTAGAGAAGAGATCTGGTTATCTGTTAATTACTTATTCTTCATTACTACCTCTTTGATCTATGAAAAGAATTGGCAAGTCAGGCAAGCTATTGTGTGATTAAAAGATCTGAAAGCTGTGCTTGGGCCAGAGATGAGTAGAGCTTGGGGGAGACTGGTTTAAAAGTCAGTTACAATATAGCTTTGCTAAAGTGACAGGAAAAGAAGTCTCTTGCTGAGGGCGGTTTCCTGCAAAGAGCTGCTGACATGAGGGGGGCTCTTTTTTTCTCAGTTGGGAGGGAGTTGACTTTTTTATGGCCTGGGTAAAATATCCTTGAGGGACAGCAGCTTCTCTGAGCACTGATCTCATGTACCTCCTGCTATTATCTGATGATGAATTAGAGTCTGTGGCATCTTAATATCAGGAAGAGGTTTGGACAGTACACACACAGACATACACACGCACCCCACTTCAGTCTCTGTAAAGAAATACCCCCAAATGGATACTCTGTTCTGGTTTCCATAACTGTCTCTTGTGAATTTCATAGCATGAGTCAGTCTTCGGGAGTCTGACCCACCTGGAGATAGAAGATTGAGTGTCTGGACATGCAAGGCTAAGAAACTGGCTGTGACCTTTTTGGTGTTTGCTAACGGCTTCCTTAAGAGCCTTTGACTGGCTGGTTTGTCCTCTTGCCCCTTTGACACTCCTCCACCTCATTGCCACCCGTCTTGAATCACAGCAGGGGGACTGATGGCAGATGGCAGCATCCCCAATTCCAGCAAATGCCTCCTGGGTGCCCTCCTCTCCCATAGCCATTGCAGTTGGGGGGGTGTTCATCATGTTTGCCCATTTCCTCTTTCATTTTGCAAATGCCTCAGCTGTGTTTTGTATCTTTTCCTTTCTTCAGTTCAGAGCAATCTGTTCAATTTGAAGAGCCAGCAGCTTCCCCAATGTTCAGGGAAACAGGGACTGAGTAACCAGAGACTTGATTTTTCTCTTGCTGCCAGTTACCTGCTGGAGGTAGAAGGTTGATAGGAATCCACTCATCTTAATCCAGCATGTTTTGTTCTGCTAAATTGTCATTGTCTTCCCTTGATCCCTCAAATCTATTGTTGTTCTAAGAAAAACACTACTTTGCGTTCACATTCTGTCTTTTTTTGGCTGGTTCTTACTATAATAAAGCAATCAGTTTTTTCTTTAATTATGCCTTTTGAAAAATGTTTGCTGCATGATCTAATGTAATTTGTGTTATCTGTTGAGTTGACAGTGACACCTGAATAGAACCATTGAGAGTATTTTTGTGAAAATCAGTGGGGAAAGAAAGGTTTTCTATTGAGATACTTGACATTATGTGTTGAATTATATCCTTTCAGAATTCATAAGTTGAAGTCCTCACTGCTCATTACCTTAGGATGGGGACTGATTTGAAAATAGGGTCATGGCCAATGTAACTCGTTAAGATGAGGTCATAGACGAGAAGAGTGAATGCTAAGTTGCTTCAGTCATTTCTGACTCTTTGCAACCCTATGGACTGTAGCTCGCCAGGCTCCTCAGTCCATGGGATTCTCCAGGCAAGGATACTGGAGTGCACTGCCATTTCCTTTTCCAGGGGATCTTCCCGACGCAGGGATTGAACTCGTGGCTCCACTAAGCCACTGGGGAAGCCCCCATAATTGAGAAGAGTGGGCCCCAATCCAGTATAGCTGGTGTCCTTATGAGGAGGAAAGTTCTGGAGACAGATGCATACAGGAAGAGCATGTGAAGATGATCAGGGTTCTATTTTCTTCAAACCAAGAAACACCGAAGATAGCTAGCCAACCACTGGAAGCTAGGAGAGAGACATGAAACCAATCTCTTACCCCAAAACTCGCAGAGGGAGCCAACCTCACTGACACTCTGCTTTCAGACTTCTAGCCCCTAAGACCATGAGACAAGAAATTTCTATTGTGCAAGCCACCCAGTTTGTGGCACGTTCTTATGGCAGCTGTAACAAATGAATCAACTTGATTTACTGAACATTCTAGCTATGTATGTATTCTGGAGACTGGGAAACACATGGATTGTGAATTCAAAAAGTGTTATGCATTTTGGAAATGTATAGAGAAGTTGAAGGTTATTGAAGAGCTGGCCCCAGCCAGCCACATCCATGGGCTGCCTGAATGAAAGAAAGCAGAGTTGGAGAGGAGGGGTTGGAGCTCCCTGAAACACCCAGGTGACACTACATGTGTCCCTTTGCATATTTATGAAGTCACAGGTGCTCACGTCTCCCCACATTCCTCAAGAGGTGTTGGGGAGTGTGTGTTTGGCAGTGTCTGCTTGATAAATGGGCTGAAGTGTTGCCTGCCCAGCTCTGTAGACTGGAAGTTATTTGACCTTCCAGTGTGGGGCCCAGAGCTTAGCTGGCCAGGCTCTCAGCTGTATCAAATGAGTCAGCTTGAGCAAGGCCCACCCAGATGAATTCAATTTGTGGATGTTTGACCTCTGCCCCGGGAGGGCCCTGCCGGGTGCTTTCGGATAAAAACAACTGAGCAGCGCTCTGGAGAGGGGTTGGCAGGTCCTGTTTGGGGGTTAGCAGTTCTCCCGAGGACGTCCTCTCTGGCCTGTCTGTGAGGTAAGCCCTTGGCTCTCACCTACCTCTGCTCTCTGAGCTCCTGTCCTGAGGTGACACGCAGATCCCAGGCATCTGATATTCTGCCTGTCGCTGTCTAGCTATGAGTATCTATGGTGGCAGTTGCCAAAAAGGAAACAAGCGCCAGATTCTTAGGTCAGCCTGGTCTTTCCGGAGGCCGGCCAGGGAGGGCATGCCCTGTGTTCTCAGCCTGCCTGGCCTATAGCCAGAAAATCAGTGCTGCTCCAGTTGGAAAGGCTTTCTAGACTTAGAAACTGTATCTGGCTTGTGTGCTTTTAAGCGTGTTTTTTTTTCCCAAAGCCTATTCTTGGCTTCTTGGTCAAGATTCAGTGGGTGTGTGTTAAGTGGGATGACCACATTTCCTAATCCAAAGCTTTTAGATGGTCTAACCACGGGTTTTGGGGGGAGAAATTTATGTAGGGGAAAAAAGCCTTGCAAAGATATAAAAATGAAGTCATTTGGGAGTTAACAAGCTTGATAGCAACTTTATTGAAAAGAATGGTTCTGTGGGATGGTATGAAGTGAGGACAGGCCAGAAAATTTCACAACAAATGTTACTGAGTGTCAATTATATACCAAACACTGTTCTTGCTTCTTAAAATATATCAGGGTACAAAATTAATACCAACATTCCTCCCATCGTGGAGCTGGTGTTCTAGAATCAGGGTTTTCATCAAACTTTCAAAGGTCCTTTCCTGGGGTGTTTCTAAAAGGTAAGGTCTTTTCAGGTGTTGGCTTTTTAGTGACTAAACTTTGCTAAAGTAAAATTAGCTATTATGGCAGTCTTTGTTTATCCCACAGGGGAAAATCCATCTGGCAGTTGGTTGTGGCTGGCACTGGGATGGGGAATATAGAAATGAACTTTAGTTCTTGGGTGACTTTACTCATGCTCTGGGAATGCCTCTGTTGAGACTCAGTAATTAAACAAAAGAGCAGTGTGCTCTGGTTGTCTGACTATACCCCTGATAGGGTTTCATTACCTGAGTCCTCTCAGCTGATGTTGAGGTTGCCTGTATGGATTTGCAGCCTTTGAAGCGGTCCGTGCTTCTTCCATATCACAAAATCTGGCCTCATGTGCGGTGCAACTTTCTGTATGTGGCTGTTTATGGATCCTTAGTTCCTGGTTCTTAAATACTTGGGGAGTGAATGGATGAGTAAATGGATGCCTGGATGATAGTCTGACTTGTTAGCCAGGGGCATGATAGTTCTTACTGCATTTGTGGGATAAAGTGTCCTTTAAAATGTTTGGGCCTCGAGGGACAATGGGCCCCCGACTTTAAGGTTATACTTTTCCCATGGGGCAGTTGTACTGACATTAAGCCAGAAGTGATGGCCCAACCCAAGACCTTGAGTCAGTCTCCAAGGCTCACGGGTTTCCATAGCTGGTTCTCTAATTTGATGCTTCTCGGATTTTGGTGCCTATGAGAAGCACCTGAAGGCCTTGTTGAACAGATCATTTGGCTTCACACTCAGAGATTGGATTCACATCTGAGGTGGGCCCCCAGAACTGGAATCTCTATGAATTACAGTTCGTGCTAACAATGCTATTGTGAACCTCTAATCCGTAAGCAGTGCTGATATTAATTGACAGTGGAGTAGTTTAGCACATGTGCTCTGACCAGTGGTGAAATCCCAGTTCTACCACTTAGAATGTGGCCGTGGACTTGTTTACCTGTCAGTTGGAATAATATAGTGGTACTTCTAGGATTGTGGTGCAGACCGGATAATGCATATAGGGAGCTTAGCACAGCACTTGGAATGGAATAAATGTTAAGTACTAGGATCATTGCTTTGTACTGCAATAGCTTGTTTCCTACTAGGCACTCAATCGTGTTTGTGCTTAGTTGCTCAGTCGTGTCCAACTCTTTGACCCCATGACTCCTCTGTCCACGGGATTCTCCAGGCAGGAATACTGGAGTGGGTTGCCATGCCTTCCTCCAGTGGATCTTCCCAACCTAGGGATCCAATCTAGGTCCCCCACATTGCAGGTGGATTCTTTACCATCTGAGCCACCAGGGAACTCAATTAAATGAATGATAAAGGGAGTGTTAGTTGGGTTCCTAGGCAAGGAGAATTATTTTTGAGTTAAATCAAATTTTTGACCTTTTTAATATTCAGCTTAACATGGAGCCAGAATTTCTGGATGTGGCTGCAGGTGAAATGTTGATGGTAGAATAGCACAAATCATTTGCGGTTATTTTTCTGACCCCAACTGTGTCTTGACTAGGCATTCAGTTGGTTAGAATCTGCAAGAGAACCAAAGGCTGAGGGTTGGTGAAGATGTTACAGTTGGTCTATGAGACCCTTAAACCTGGTATCATATGTCCTTAGTTTAGCATTGCATGCCATCCGGAGGCCAGTGGGCAAGCCAAATCCAGTGTTTAGAGTACTTCTGTGGTTCCATTTAAAATCCACATCCAGCAGAAAGACTCAATAGGTTTGTCTGAAATAGAAAATTTCTTTTTTGTGTGTGCCAGTGCTCATTATTTTTCAAAGTATGGTCCATAAGAGTATTTGCATCCACTTAAGGTGCTCTGTGAAAATGGAGATTTCTGAGCTAGACCTAATGAATTAGAATCCCTAGGAGTGGGAGCACAAAGTCTTCATTTTAAAAAGCATCCCACTGTTCTGGGACTCAACAGAGTAGCTTGGGAAACATCACTGCAAAAGATCGTCCTATATGACAGCAAGGATGGTTATATTGTCAATTGTAATTCATTGTTACAATTAATGTTATCATGGAGTTTATGATACTGCCTACAGGATCCCCAGTTAGCACTATAAAGTTCATTCCAAGACCAGACATATTTTGGAACTTACTTTCTGCACCCTATCCCAACACTCACTCGCCCTGTGTACAGTAAAGACCAGCTAGGAATGAAATGCAGTCCAACATGATTTACTAATAATTATCACTATAGTTGTTGTATGTGCAGAGCTGGATGCTTTTTGAGTGTATAAAATTGGAGAACAATGTGTCCTGATTTCAGGTGACTCTCATCATGGTGAACTGGCTCAACCAAGAGCCTCACTTTGATCTCAAAGTCCATAGCCAGTAATCTCAGATGTACTTCATTGATTGGAAGAAATGGAAGTTAATAGTCAGAATTCAAATAAATCAGGAGCAGTGCGTCCATGCTAGGGAGCAGTTAAGATTCTGTGCTGGGTGTTTACATACACAAGGCTCTTCAGTGTTTGCCAATTCTGTAGGGCTGAGAGCTTCTCTTCACTCTGACTCTGGCTTGGCCTGGCCAAGTGACTCTGATTTCTATTTCTGGCCTTCATTTGTCACCTTACCCTACCATCTCCTGTTTCTGATCATGACCTGGCAACCTATGCTTATCTAGAATCCTTTACTGCATCTGTCACCTTCTTGCCACTTCTGCTTATCCACAGAAGATAAGTGACTTCAGGGACTGTAATAAAAGAGCAAGCCAACATCATCTGTCTGTGCCTTGTGTGTAAATTTGCACACCTTTCGCATCCATTGGCACAGTGTGAAAATATTTTATTGAAGTACAAGCATTGGTTCCCTACGTGTTGAACCACTTAGTCCAGCTTTTGAAGAATAAACACTGATATCTGTGTCATGAAGAAAATTCAGCAAATACTTTAATGAGGATGTAGATAATATCATCTATAATGTTATAGAGCAGAGGTCCGCAACCTCCATCCATAGACTCTTGCCTTGATCTTTCAGATCAGCGGCATTTGATTATAAATAAAGTATGCAATGAATGTACTGTGCTTGTAGTGTGCTTGAATCAACCTGAAACCATCCTTCCTATTCTCTGTGCCCCACCACTGTCATGGAAAAATTCTTTCACAAAAGGGTTCTTGGTGCCAAAATTACTGGGGACCACTGTTACAGTGTTGTTACAGAGGATAACAAGTTAAAATGTAGGGCTTGATTTGTGATGTCAGAACACTACAATTTTGCCTGAATCTTAGCCTCCCTTGTGAAGGAGAATTAAGAAAGCAGATATTTATTGAGCACCGCAGTCTACAACTTATACAGATTTCAAGAGGCCCGAATGGGATTTAAACTGAAGTCTGGCTGATGTTTGGGGCTTCCCCAATGACTCAGTGGTAAAGAATCTGCCTGCGATGCAGGAGACACAAGAGATGTGGGTTCTATCCCTGGGTCAGGAAGATCGCCTGGAGGAGGAAATGGCAACCCACTCTGGTATTCTTGCTTAAAAAATTGCATGGACAGAGGAGCCTGGTGGGCTGCAGTCCATGGGGTCGCTAGCTGATGTGCTAATTTTTGGAAATTCATATATTTTCATTTTCTCACAGCCACAAATGGCCTCCTCCAAGGAGAAACCTCCTAAACAAATTTCTAGGGCAATACATGTGGAACCTCGTCTGATAAACGTGCTTGGCCTTGATTATGGATGTGAGTTTGTTTCTTTAATTCTGATGATCTGTGTTTATATACTTTTGGTTTTATTGCATAGTTTTTGCCCAGCAGTTTCTAAAACAAGCATTGCTTCTGATTAAAGAGAACAACAGCAAATCAATCTCATGTGATTTGTACTGTAAATGTTTGAATTCCATTTATTCCGTGTCTTGATAGCTTTATGCCATCTGTTGTGAAGTCCGGTTGGCCCTGTGACAACGTGCTGGTTTAGAAGGCATTGCCTTGGTGGGAGGTACAGTCCAATTCTGCCTAATGGCAAAGGGTGTGCATGTGAGCATGCTCAGTCATGTCTGACTCTTTGCTACCCGATGGACTGTAGCCCACCAGGCTCCTATGTCCATGGGATTCTCCAGGCAAGAATACTGAGTGGGTTGCCATTTCCTTGTCCAGGGCATCTTCCCAACCCGGGGATTGAACCTGCATCTCCTGAGTTGGCAGGCAGGTTCTTTACCGCTGAGACACCTGGGAAGCCCTGATGGAAAAGGGAGGTTCTGATAAGGGCTTTGCAGAGAGATGGCAGCTCTGATGAGGTTCAGTGCTTCTTTCAGAGCGAGCAGATCTCTGACCTGAATATGCGGATCTTAATTTTGAGACACTAACTTTTAAAAGGAGTCAGTTAAAATGGAGAATTAATTGAGGAAATCCTTTTTTATGTGAGTCAGTGCACTTAATACTTTAGGAAGCTTTCTATCTGGCACGGAGGGGCAGAACAGTTTGAAATGAGCTTGGCAAGAAAATACAGCAACTTCAAACAGAGCAAGAAAAGGTTTTTGAGCTTTAAAGGCTGAATTTTAACTGAAGACGTTTCTCTAGTTTAGTTAAGCCAATAAAACCTTAACTGGGATAAAAAATAAATCAGGATCTATCCAAACACACTTGCATTGAGGATAGTGCTGTTTTTTTTAAAATCCATTTATTCAAGAACCTCCTTCTCCCCCCATGACTCAGCATACATACATATTCTACTGGTCACACTACCACCACCACCAGAGGATATTCTTTCCCCCATTTTACAGATGGGAAAACTGAGGCTCAGGAAGATGCAGTGACTCACCTAATATTATACAGCTTGAATCCAGCTGTATATGAATCCAGCTTGGCCTAACCCTTTTCATCTGTCTTAGTTGGCTCGGGCTGCCATAACCAAATACCACAAATTGGGTAGCCTAAACAACAAATTGGGCTTCTAACCTCCAGAACTTAGAAAAACAAGATCAGGGGTTGGCAGGGTTGGTTTCTTTTGAGGCTTCTTATTGTGACATCACGTGATCTTCTAAGGACACCAGTCTGACTGAAATAGAGCTTGGCCCTTATGACTTTTTATTTTAGTTACCTCCTTAAAGACCCCATTTGCAATTACAGTCACGTTTCTGGGTTAGGACTTAAGCATATGAATTTGGGGAAGAGGGGAACAAAATTCAGTCTGTAACACCATCTACATCTACCTGCATCTCTGTTGGATACAGTCCCAGCGGGGAGCTGAGATGGGCATTGAAATAAAACAAGATAATGTGGGCCCACGCTGGTTAGACAGCTGGGTATAACTGAAAGGAGGACTATCTTTACCCTGGTGAGATTGTAAGAATTCTTAAACATGTTGAAAGGAAAACCAGGCAGTTCTGTATATAACCGACTTTATAAAACCTGTGAAAAGTCTGTCAAGAGGGTGACAGGGAAAGGAGGGAGTCAGTTAATTGACTGCAAGTGCCTGGCAGGTTTGATGTTTGAAAAATTGAGATGTTGGTTGTGAAGGTGAAGTCACTCAGTTGTGTCTGACTCTTTGTGACCCCGTGGGCTGTAGCCCATCAGGATCCTCCATCCATTGGATTCTCCAGGCAAGAGTACTGAAGTGGGTTGTCATTTCCTTCTCCAGGGGATCTTCCCGACCCAGGGATCAAACCCAGGTCTCCTGCATTGCAGGCAGATGCTTTAACCTCTGAGCCACCAGGGATGTTGGTTATAAGTTAATGCAAAAATAATTAAAAGATGAAAGATTTTCTGTCTTTGGATTTGCTTTGATGTCTACTTCTTCAATTTCACTTACTAATTTCTTAGGTTTCAGTTTGTGCTTATCAATAAATAGTTTAGCTTTTCCCTTAGTTTCTGATTTAAAAATCTTATACTGATTCCTTGGTTGACAGGCAGCTCGTTCAATTACAGTGGACAAATACTAGGTTCCTTCCAGCACCGGTAGTGAAAGCCCAGGGCCGAGGTAAAATTCCTGTGCAAGACCTTCAAAGCCTATGTAAAAATCATCTCAAATCTTGAACAACAGAACTTGAATGACCATGCCATTTGAGGTAGGCTTTAAGTGACCGTGTAGTTGCGGTCCCTGTGCTTGGGGGTTTGGCTCAGTTCTGGGGTGCCCACTACTGGCAAACTGTTTCAGGACCTTCTCTCTCTCAGCCTGGGGACAAAATGTAAAGACCCACCACCTGTATCCGTCCTAAGTCACTTCAGTCGTGTCTGACTCTTGCGATAACATGGACTGTAGCCTGCCAGGCTCCTCTGTCCATGGGATTCTCCAGGCCAGAATACTGGAGTGGGTGGCCATTTCCTTCTCCAGCGGATCTTCCTGATCCAGGGATCGAACTCTTCTGTCTCCTGCACTGGCAGGCGGGTTCTTTAGCACTAGCGCCACCCAGAAATACAGCACATTTATTACTTTCTCCAAACTGTTGGGTCTGTTACTCTGTCAGAACAGGAAATTAGGTTTGTCTGACATTGTATTCTTCACTGTCAGGCTGATAGATTGCCTCTGTGTCCTAAAATCCTCGTCCATTGATTTTGTTTGTTTCAGGGTTTTTCTAGGTATGAAAGTTACCAAGTCTCTAATGTCTGACCATTGTTTCTCACATTTTAAAAGCTGTTCACCCTCATTGATCAGGCTTCTCATGATTTTCCATGAGCAGGATTCAAATGCAGCAAAACTCGAAGTCAGCCAAGCTGGTTTTGACCCTTCCCCACTTCCCACACCTCTCTCCTGGAAGAACCCTTTCTTACTTTCGCCAGGAATTTAGACTGTTTGCAGCACCATAATGGGCTTATATTCTTTAGCACACTAAAGTTCCTTCTTACCCACCTACAGGTTTAAGGTATTATCCTTCCATAGTTCTTACTGTTTTAATAAGGACTTTTAAAATTCTTCAAAGACCAAGAGAAGATGTCTCAATTGGTGGAATTTCACAGAAGAGTGTGCACCCATGTAGATTCGGAGCTTTTATTCTCAGCATCACTCCACTCAGAAGCAGCTTCATACTCCAGCAGTTTTCAGTGGGGAAAAATGGCATTTGTAGTGATGGTAGCTTCAGTTACCAGACATTTAAAATCTTCTCTTGAGCCCAAAATCTGTTCTATAACAAATGCTTCACCTAGCTCCTGATTTAGTGAAAGTGCTAAGGTTTTTGAAAGATGCAAAAGTATTTGCATTTACTTGGCTAAGAATAAATGATTCAAGGTCTTCAACGAAAATGTGAGCAATCTTTTTAAAAAGCGAGATTAAGAATATCATGGTGAAGGGCAGGACTGTGAGGACCATAAAGTTAAGTACATATAAGGTGAACCTCCGGCTCATAAAATGTTGGAATGTCAGACTTGGAAGGGACCTTGGAGGTTATCTAGCTTACTTAATGGGAGACAATGTGTCATAATGGGGGGGAAAACTACGTGTTTTTAAGTCAGAAGGACGTGGGCTTGAATCTCACTCATCATTGGTGACCTTGGATGAAGGAAGACCTTTCGTGGGTCTTCGTTTTTCCACTTCTGACCACTGTAGGTGTTAACAAATGATAGCTGCTGTTATTATAATTATTATTGTGATGATCATCAGGTTACAGATGAGGAATCCGAAAAGGAGAGGCTAAATTACTTCACATAATTTAGCATTTTATTTAAGATCTGGGAATAGAACCCAGGTCTCTGCTTCCTCTAACTCCTTGGCCAACTCCAGCACACTGCCCTCTTCAACTGTTATGTTGACTGATATAAAAATGCACAACATGAGAGTTGTGAAGAGCTGTGAGTTTCACTTTTGTTGGAGGAATTACTGAGGGGTATAGCTTGAGAGGGACTTCCCTGGTGGCTCAGATGGTAAACGATCTGCCTGCAGTGCAGGAACCCAGGTTCGATCCCTGGGTCAGGAAGATCTGGAGAAGGAAATGGCAACCCACTCCAGTATTCTTGCCTGGAGAATTCCATGGACAGAGGAGCCCAGCCACAAAGAGTTGCACATGACTGTGTGACTTTCACTTCACTTCATGGCTTGAGAGACAGCCTCTCAGAGAGCTCTGAGGAACTACTTCGTAGAGAGCAGTCAGCCTCTTCTAGGGGGAGCAGTCAGCCTATATGTGCTTTTGATGAGGGGGGCATATAATCAAGCACATCTCAGTATAAGGTTGCTGCTAGTCACAAGGAACAGATGTCTTAGTTAATGGTCTTAGTGCTTTTCCAAGTATCAGGAGCTGTAGGAATTGTGAATGATAAAATTTTCTCCTGAAAATAACCATCTGAAGGCCGTGTTCTGCCAGTTTCCCTGAGTGCCGCATTCTTGATCTCTACCCTGAAGGTCAGTGAGTGCAGTGGCTAATAAATTAATCCACATAGGACAAGGTTACGAGTGACTTTTCTTTAGTTGGCAGCCCCATGCTGTATATGCCCTTTATAAGAAAATGCTTAATTGGGATAAGAATTAAAGACTCAATGTAGTGATCTGAATGCATGGATGAAGTGTTATTCCTCTGTACGCTAAAAAAGGTTTGCTCAGGAGAAGGCTGCCAGTCTAATAGAAGTCTCCTGGAAGTCACCTTCCAGAAAGAATGACAAATGCTGAGTGGTTGTGGGGCTTGTCCTAAAGAAAGAACCATGAGGGTTTTTATATAGTGACACAATCACTGTTTTCATTGAATAATTTGGAGTTCTTTGTTTCTAAGTATCTTTGATATCTCCTATCTGTAAGTATTCATTTCTCTTGATACAAAAAAGGAAATTGAGGTCTACAGAGGTGAGGGACTTGCCCAGTGTCACAAAGCTGGTAAGTGGCAGAATCATAGTAAGAACCAAAGTCTCTTGACTCTGTGCAGAGCAATTTCTAGCCAACAATAATTCTCCAGATTAAAAAACCCTTTTGTTTTCTTAGTGTTGTGCATTCTATGGTTTTGGAAATGCACAAGTATAAAATATATACCCATCATTACAGTGTCCCATAGACTCTTTTCACTGCCCTAAAAATTCTCTGTGCTCTATTTATTTCTTCCCTTCCACCTTGCACCCTTAACTGTAACTGCTAATCTTTTTTTTGTCTTCATAGTTTTGCCTTTTCTAGCTATATAGAGCTGGAATCAAGTAGTCTGTTCAGATTGGCTTCTCTCACTTAGTAATATGCACTTAAGGTTCCTCTGTGTCTTTTCATGGCTTGGATGCTCATTCTTTTTTAGTGCTGAATAATATTCCATTGTCCCTATGTGCTGTAGTTTATTTGTCCATACACCTCATTTTTTAAAAAAAATATTTTTTTATTGAAGGATAATTGCTTTACAGAATTTTGGTGTTTTCTGTCAAACCTCAACATGAATCAGCCATAGGCATACATATATCCCCTTCCTTTTGAACCTCCCTCCCATCTCCCTCCCTATCCCACCTTGCTAGGTTGATACAGAGCCCCTGTTTGAGTTTCCTGAGCCATACAGCAAATTCCCATTGGCTATCTATTTTACATACAGTAATGTAAGTGTCCATGTTACTCTTTCCATACACCTCACCCTCTTCTTCCCTCTCCCATGTCCATAAGTCTGTTTCTCCATTGTTTCCCTGTAAATAAATTCTTCAGTACCATTTTCCTAGATTCCGTATATATATGTTAGAATACAATATTTATCTTTCCCTTTCTGGCTTACTTCACTCTGCATAATAGGTTCTAGGTTCATCCACCTCATTAGAACTGACTCAAATGCCTTCCTCTTTATGGCTGAGTAATATTCCATTCTGTCCATACACCTGTTGATGGACACGTGCTTCCAAGTTTGAATGACTATGAATAATGTTGCTATAAATATTCACATGCTGGTTTCTGTGTTGATGTATTTTCAGCTCTTTTGTGTAAATACCAAGGAACATGATTGCTGGATCATACAGTAAGAGTATGTTTAGTTTAAGAAACTGTGAATGGTCTTCCAAACTGGCTAAACCATTTTGCATTCCCACCAGCAATGAATGAGAGTTCCTGTTGCTTCACATCTTTGTCAGCATTTATAGTTGTCATTGTTCTGGATTCTGGCCTTTCTAATAGATGACCTCCCCACCCCCCCTTTTTTTTCTTGCCCTTTCAGATGTCAAAGTTTTAATTAATAGCTGATTAGGGATCTGATGTCTCCATAGTACTGTTGGAGACAATGTTACCCAAGTAGCTTTATTGCTAGCAAGTGATACCATTAACTTGATTTTTTTTTTAAAACTAATTCTTCAGGTGCTTGAATATAGTTGGCTGCTGACCCAGGTTCCTGTCTTTGTATCCCACCCTGGTTCTCCTGAAGATTTAAGCCCTTATTTGGGTCTCCCTGTTCTGCCTCTTGGTTTAGCTGTAGACATGTTTTAGCCCACAAGAAGGTTTAGCCTTCACCTAACCCTTAAGAAGAATTGATGCTTTTGAACTGTGGTGTTGAAGACTCTTGAGAGTCCCTTGGACTGCAAGAAGATCGAACCAATCCATCCTAAAGGAGATCAGTCCCAGGTGTTCATTGGAAGGACTGATGTTGAAGCTGAAACTCCAATACTTTGGCTACTTCATATGAAGAGCTGACTCATTGGAAAAGACCCTAATGCTGGGAAGGATTGGGGACAGGAGGAGAATGGGATGACAGAGGATGAGATGGTTGGATGGCATTGCCGACTCTATGGACATGGGTCTGGGTGGACTCTGGGAGTTGGTGATGGACAGGGATGCCTGGCGTGCTGCAAGTCATGGGGTCGCAAAGAGTCGGACATGACTGAGCGACTGAACTGACTGACTGAACCCTTAAGATCCTACAATTTTCCCCATCTGGCAGGACATTGAAACTCATTAAGGGCCTCTTCTCCATCTGTCTGGCTTTTCTTTGTGCTCAGTTCCTGAGCAACCCTATGCCCATTCCCTGTGACCTGGATCCTCTGCTGCTTACTTCTAGCATTAGGAAATTCCTGGTGATTTCTAGAATTTTCTTTTGTCAGGATATGGTAACTAATTCTCTTCCATTGCTGATATGAGTTTTAGAGCCTATCAGAAGAACTTGATGGTATCCTATGGCCAGGCCTGATAGCCGCAGACCTGTGCTGAGGGCTATAAGAGAAAATATATGTTTATATTTTACTGTAACAACCAAAAGGTTGCTGTAACCAAAATGTTAACTGGGAGAGGTGCTGCCACCATATAGCTTGCAGTCTCTTTCAGAATAGCTTTACAAACAACTGCATTATTGCTCAGTGGCAGCTCAGTCAAAAATATCATGAATAGTATTTGCGATGATGAGCAAGTGCCAATGATATTTCATATTCTGACTCTAGAAGTAGTAAATCTTTCAGTTAAAATTGCATATCATTAAGGTGACAAAAAGGGACATTGTTAAACCTCTTGTCTTGGTATCTTTTTTCCCAGCTGCCAGAGGTGAGGGCTTCCTAGGAAGGACTCTCTGACTGGCTTCAACTTGACTGTGTGACTTGGACTGGAAACGGTAGAGGTGGGAGGGAGGAAAAGTAAAGAAGGGTCTCCTGGAATTTCTTAGTCCCATCTATATGCAAATCATTTAATATGCAAATCATTTCTCTGAGATTCAGTTAGACTCCCAAGAGTAAACAATTACCACTCCCACCACAGTACTTTCTGCCTCCTGACCAAGTTTTCTTATTTGTCCAAGGAAGACAAACATTGTCCTGTATGCCCTACTAGGGAACAGAAAGGGGACAAAGAGCAGATAGTCCCTTACTGAGGCAAGAGCTGCTGCTGCTGCTGAGTCGCTTCAGTCGTGTCCGACTCTGTGCGACCCCACAGACGGCAGCCCACCAGGCTCCCCCGTCCCTGGGATTCTCCAGGCAAGAACACTGGAGTGGGTTGCCATTTCCTTCTCCAATGCAGGAAAGTGAAAAGTGAAAGTGAAGTCACTCAGTCTTGTCCGACTCTTTGCGACCCCATTGACTGCAGCCTACCAGGCTCCTCCATCCATGGGATTTTCCAGGCAAGAGTACTGGAGTGGGGTGCCATTGCCTTCTCTGGAGGCAAGAGCAGCTCTGGTCAAACATGTTGGGAAACTTGAGAACAAAGCCTGACAGGAACTCCTGTGGCACACAGAAAAATCACACTGAGCCAGAGCCCCACAGGCACACATAACTCTCGCCATGCTGATTTTTTCCCCCTGGACTCCATTCTCTTTATGGTTTCATGGGACCTGTATTTCAGGTGCTTCTCTGGTGGCTCAGTGGTAAAGCATCCACCTGACAGTGCAAAAGACGCAAGAGACGTGGATTCAATCCCTGGGTCAAGAAAACCCCCTGGAGGAGGGCATGGCAATACACTCCAGTATTCTTGCCTGGAGAAGTCCATGGGTAGAGGAGCCTGGTGGGCTACAGTCCATAGGGTCACCAAGAGTTGGACACGACTTAGCGACTTCAGTCTTTCAGACCCAGATAAGGGCTTAAATCTTCAGGAGAACCAGAGTGGGATACAAAGGCAGGAACGTGGGTCAGCAGCCAACTATATTCAAACACCTGAAGGATTAGCTTTTTAAAACTAGTGTGTGTCTTTCAGTTATGAGCACTGTTGACTAGAAAAACTTTCTGGAACAAAGGCTTACAGTCCTCTTCCTCTCCAGTACATACATATATACACACACTCTTCCCCCTGCCTCCCTCTCCCCCACCTCTATATCTATATGTACTTTATGCATATTTATATATTGATTGTCAATAGTGGACTATAAACACTTTCTGGATGAAAGGCCCACAGTCCTCTTCCTCACACAAAAACATACAAACACATTATATATAATATATTTAATACTCTCAGATCTTATTACTTGAAAGCTTTTATTCACTTGCACCTGTTCCTCTTATTTGGGGATGGATCCCAGAGAGCTGGAGCCATCATTCATTCATTTATCCATCCATTTACTCATTCACTGACTCATTCAACAAATATTTGAGTGCTTACAGTTTGCCAGGCACTTTAGTTGGCACTGAGGGGGAGGGTACAAAGATGTGGCAGGTGCCAAAAAGAAGTGTAACTTTTTTATGAGAATATAGGATAGAGGGACCAAATGTGGGATAGGAGGGCATGGCTGAGTTACAGAAGGCTTCCCTAGGACCTGTGTGAATAGGGGTGAGATATGTTCCTATAGAGAAATGGCTTGCGTGAAGACTCAGAGGATAAAGGAGTGTAGCAGCTTTGTCATGAGTGGAAAGGAGAATGAGATAATGCTAGGTAGAGAGGTTGGCTGGGGCCAGATCACACACTACATCTTGGAGACCAGAGTAAGGATTTGCTTTTATTGACTTATTCTTTTATTGACTCATTCTTCCCATTCTTCAGGCATGCCTTCCTTACTGTCCAGGCTTTGAGGTTCTTTTACCTTTTTATATTAGCTCTCTAGTCCCCAGCCATCAGTAAGAGGAGACTACTGGTATTCCAGGACCAAGAATGGCTGTGTAGATGGTGAGCACAGGATCTGCCCACTTCATCAGGGGGGCACCATTTAGGGCTGTTATTTATTTATTTATTTTTTCACAACAGGCAAACTACAGAACTCTTGTGTACCATGGAAAGTAACTACAGACTATGTTACTTGCTGTGAAGAAATAGCATATGTACATTATTTCTGCAAAGTTGGCCTAAGTGTGCCTAAGTGTCAATGAGGAAGTCAAAAAATGAGGGAGCAATAAAATTCCTGGATTATTTCATAATGTGCTTTCTTTAGTCTTGTGTCCTCATCACTGCTCTCTAGTACATATTAACCACTTAATAAATGCCTGTTGAATGAACATGTGGATAATATTAATACCAACAATCTTATATTGATAGAAGCCCATGAGGGCAGTTATCATGAATCCCCAAACTAGTTCCTAGGGCTATTGTGAGAGAACAGGGCTGTCTGGAGGGTTGTTGATAATGAATCTGTAATGTTTTCCTTAAAACAAACAGTGTGGGGATAAGGACCCATCTGAGACCTCTCAACACAAGATTTCATAGACTTAAGACCTCCTGGAATATGATGTCTTAGAGATTCCAGATTAAGGTACTTCATGTCATCCAGGTCATTTATGTCTGTTATCTCACTGGGACAATTACAGAATAATGTGTTTGTGTGTGTGTGTGTGTGTGGCAGGGGAGGCGAGGTGGGAACAGTATGCATTTTTGTGAAGGAAAATTTGTTTGGGTGCTTCTAAGAAGAACTTCGTTGGTCATCAAATCTTGCTTCTGGATGACTCAAAGAACTTTCATTTTAAAAGATAGAGGAAAGTAGGGATCAGAAAAGGAAAATGCTAAACAACCATTTTTCCACTGGGCAGTAGAAAGTGTGGTAAAGTCTCTTTACCCAACATTTCACTTGTTGCTAAGTGCTAATCTCCAGTAAACTATTTTAGTTAGTAGTTTAGTTGCTAAGTCATGTCTGACTCTTGCAGCCCCATAGACTGTAGCCTGCCAGGCTCCTTGGTCCATGGGATTCTCCAGGCAAGAACACTGGAGTGGGTTGCCATTTCCTTCTCCAAAACCATTCTGACTCATACTATTCCAGAAGTCATTTGTCCAGAGACAGATGGAAGGTTAGTCTAAACCTGTTTGAAGAGGACAGAAGAGTAAGATCCCCTGCTTCTGAACTCAGCTGGCAAAGAGTCTTCCAGAAGTTGGGCTTGTTTTTTAAGAAATTCTGTCCAAAGTTTCTTCTGGAACCTCTTGAAGTTACTGGACTTCTGGACAAAGGCAAGATCATATGTTCAAGAAAGAGGAAATTTGGAGTGATGGACACAGGATTAACCTTGGATGGACAGAATACGGGCTTCTTTTGTCTTATGCTATGAGGATTTCCCCTGAGAACAGGAATGTCTTTCATCAACATACAGTAGGGGCCTCCTATTCCAGGATTCAACCAAGTAACTGAAAGTCAAGTTGGTGAACATCAATTCACTGAAAACTATCCTGCTCAGTGATGAATTGACCAAGTTGCCACTTAACTGATTGTTTTTTTTGAAAGTTTTATTATGTCTCACAGCAGTCCTCTTGCAGCCAGTATGGGTTGAGGGAGAAGTCTGGGGTAGGAGCAATGGGGAGATTCTGTTCCTTTGAGATGGTAACACGTTCTTCCTTCCTCTGTGTAAATTATTGATTCCCCAAAGACATGTTTCAATTAACTACTTAGTTTTTTATTGGCTGAAAAAGGCTAGGCTATACTGCAGTAACTGATGAACCTCAAAAGCCCAGTGTCCTAAAATAAATGAAGGTTTATTTCCCAGGTATGATTGGTACCAGTACAAGCTGGAATTGTTGAGAAGGCTCAGATACTTGGGAAACCAAGCTGATGGAGGATGGAATCCAATGAAGACTCTGGTGTCTTGTAGTTGCTCTGTTTGGAACACAGGCCAGGGAAAGAGAAGGGACTGGAGAATCAGTAAGGATTTCTGATGGTTTCAGGTTGGAACTGATACATGTGATCTTCCTTCACATTTCATTAGCTGGAACTCATCACATCTTCCTAACTGCAGAATGGCTAGGTCTACTTTATGGAATGTAGAATAGGAATTGGTGACCACTAAGAATATCTACAGACAGAGGGTGAGATGGTTGGATGGCATCACTAACTCAATGGACACGAGTTTGAGCAAGCTCTGAAAGTTGGTGATGGACAGGGAAGCCTGGCGTGCTGCAGTCCATGGGGTTGCAAAGAGTTGGACATGACTTAGCAACTGAACTGAAGAATATCCACAAATGAAGGGCTTAATAATTTTGTTAGTTGTTTTTTTTTTTTTTTCAGAGGCTTTTTTCCCCCCTGAAATTTCAGGTCTGCTGAGATTTGCAGAGGCGGTTTTGCTGCTTCTGCAGTTGGGTGATAGGTGAGGGTTAATAGGAGAGTCTGTGTCTTATGGCAGAGATTTAAGTGTCCTGTTCAAGACCTGCTAATAGTGACCTTAGCACCCCCCTCCAACACAAAACACATACTCAAACATACTCTGTTGGGCAGCCAGGAGGGCAGACAGACAGAGGGGTAACTCTGAGTTCTAACTGGAACTAACAGGTTTTGATGGATTGATTATTTGGTGAAATGTATTTTAAAGAATTGGCTTTGAGTGATTTGATATACAGTGAATTAACTGAAAGCCTGAATTTGTTGACAAGCTCTTTTTGTGTTTCTTCATTTCCAACTTAAAAAAAATTCTAGTTTATGGGACTTCATTGAGGTATAATTGACAAATATGATTTCAGGTGTACAGCATGATACATATATGCATGGTGAAAGGATTCCTATCACCAAGTTAATTATGTGTTTAAATTTTAGAATGAATTTAGCATGAGAAAGGATGTATTATTTATATTAGCCAGGTGATAATAGGCTTTAGTTTGGAAAGGAAAGAGTGTGAGAGGGCATCTAGGAACATTGTGGCTCTGTGTGTGGAGGGAGGCAGGAGGAAAAGGGGGCAACAGTGGATAAGATGGTTGGATGGCATCACCGACTCAATGGACACCAGTTTGAGCAAACTCTGGGAGATGGTGAAGGACAGGGAAGCCTGGCATACTGCAGTCCATGGCGTTGCAGAAAGTCTACGGGGACGTGACTGAATGGAGAGGGAGAGGGAGGAGCAGGGTTTGGGTAGTCTTACTATAAGGAAGGTGTAGTTTTGTGGATGGCTCTTCCTTGATCCAAGGACGAGTCTCTGGGGCCTCATTTTGGAAGTCCAAGGAACTGAGCTGCTCCTTCAGTCATTTCTTTGTAGCTTCCAATATAAAGTAACATTTCCAAAGACATATTTTTGTTTTATGTTGGTTTACAGTAAACTAATTATTCCATTTCATGTTAGCTGAAGTATTTTTTATAACAAAAGATTTCTATTAAGAATTTTATTTCCTTTCGAAAATTTTATATTACAAAGTGAGAATTGGTTATGCATTTATTTTAAAAACTTTCATTTTCATTTAAAAAGAATTTTTATATTTTAGGCATAGAACATGGTATATATTTACACAGTGAAATGATTACTACAATCAAGCTAATTAATGTATCCTGTCACATAGTTACCACTTGTTTGTGTTTTCTTGTCGTGGTGCTCTTAGGAAACTTCTAGTATTCAATACAGTATTTTTTAAATTTTATTTTTTTCTTTACATTATCGTGTTGGTTTTGCCATATATTGACATGAATCCACCATGGGTATACATGTGTTCCCCTTCCAGAACCCCCTTCCCACCTCCCTCCCTTCCCACCTCCCTCCCGATTCCATCTCTCTGGGTCATCCTGGTGCACCGGCCCTGAGCACCCTGTATCAAGCATCAAACCTGGGCTGGCAATTGATTTCACATATGATATTTACATGTTTCAATGCCGTTCTCCCATATCATCCCACCCTTGTCCTCTCCCACAGAGTCCAAAAGACTCTTGCTGTCTCGCATACAGGGTTATTGTTACCATCTTTCTAAATTCCATATATATGCGTTAGTATACTGTATTGTTGTTTTTCCTTCTGGCTTACTTTGTATAATAGGCTCCAGTTTCGTCCACCTCAGTAGAACTGATTCAAATGTCAGTACCGTATTATTATAGTCATTGTGCTGTACGTTAGATCTCAAGGTGTATTCATCCTTTGGCGGTGGTTGCTGTGATAGTGGTTTAGTCGCTAAATCATGTTCAAATGTTGTAACCTCATGGACTCTGGCATGCCAGGCTTCTCTGACCTCCACTATCTCCCAGAGTTTGCTCAGATTTATGTCTGAGTTGGTGATGCTATCTAACCATCACATCCTCAGCTGTCCCTTTCTCCTCCCAGATCTTTCCCAGAATCAAGGTCTTTTCCAGTCAGCCAGCTCTTCACATCAGATGGCCAAAGTATTGGAGCTTCAGCATTAGTCCTTCCAATGAATATTCAGGGTTGATTTCCTTTAGGATTGACTGGTTTGATTTTTCTGTCCAAAGGATTCTCAAGAGTTTTCTCTAATACCATGGTTTGAAAGCATCCATTCTTTGGCACTCTGCCTCTTTATGGTCCAAGTCTCACATCCATACATGACTACTGGAAAAACCATAGTTTTGGCTATACAGACCTTTGTCAACAAAATAATGTCTCTGCTTTTTAATACACTGTCTAGGTGTGTCATAACTTTTTTTCCAAGGAGCAAGCGTCTTTTAATTTCATGGCTGCAGTCATGGTCTGCAGTGATTTTTGGAGTCCAAGAAAATAAAATCTGCTTACACTATTCCCCCTTCTATTTGCCATGAAATGATGGGACCAGATGCCATGATCTTAGGTTTTTGAACGTTGAGTTTTAAGCCAGCCTTTTCACTTTCCTCTTTCGCCTTCATCAAGGGGCTCTTTAGTTTCTTTTCACTTTTCTGCCACTAGGGCGATGTTGTCTGCATATCTGAGGTTATTGATATTATTCCCTGCTATCAAGATTACAGCTTGGGATTCATTCAGCCTGGCATTTAGCATGATGTACTCTGCATATAGGACTTCCCAGGTAGCACTAGTGGTATAAAGAACTTGCCTGTCAATGCAGGAGCTGTAAGAAATATAGTATTGATCCCTGGGTTGGGAAGATCCTTGGAGGAGGGCATGGTAACCTGGAAAATCCCATGGACAGCGAAGCCTGGGATGCTATGGTTCATAGGGTCACATAGAGTTGGACATGACTGAAGTGACTTAGCACACATGCACACACACACACTCTCCATCTAAGTTAAATAAGCAAGGTAACAATATGTTGCTTTGACATACTCCTTTCCCAGTTTTGAACCAGTCCATTGTTCCATGTCCAGTTTTAATTGTTGCTTCTTGACCCACATACAGATTTCTCAGGAGACAGGTAAGGTAGTCTGGTATTCCCATCTTTTTAAGGATTTTCCATGATTTATTGTGTTCCATATGGTCAAAGGCTTTACCATAGTCAAGGAAGTAGAACTAGATGTTTTTCTGGGACTCGTTGGCTTTCTCCATACTTCAGTGAATGTTGGCAATTTGATCTCTGGTTCCTCTGCCTCTTCAAAACCCAACTTGTACATCTGGAGGTTCTCAATTCACGTACTGCTAAAGCCTAGCATAACTATGACTTTGTATCCTTTGATCACGTCTCCCCATATCCCTCACCTCTAATAACCACTGTTCTACTCTCTGCTTCTATAATTAAACTTTTATCAGATTTTACATATAATTGAGATCATGCAGTGGTTCTTTTTCTTTGTGTCTGGTTCATTTCACTTAGCATAAAGTCCTCCAGGTTTATCCATATTATTGCAGATGACAGGATCTCCTTTTTAAAGGCTGACTAACATTTATTTCATAATTTATCTACTCATCCATTAACAGATATTTGGGTTCTTTTTCATATCTTAGCTACTGAGAATAATGCTGCAAAGAATTGGGTGTGTAGATCTCTCTTCAAGGTACTGGTTTAATTTTCTTTGGATATATACCCAGGAGATATATATTAGATCTTATTGTAATTCTAATTTTAATTTTTCAAGAGACCTCTTTGCTGTTTTCCATGGTGGTTGTTCCACATTAAATTTGCATCAACCATGTACAAGAATTGCCCTTTTTTCTATCATGGCATTTGTCACAGCAATAAAAACAGTAATTCTAAAATTTCTTTAATCACAAAAGAGTCTAAATAACCAAAGAAATCCTAAGAAGAACATAGCTGGAGGCATCACACTTCTCAATCTCAAAACTATATCACAGAGCTATAAAAGACAATATGGTACTGGCATAAAAATAGACACATGGACCAATGGAACAGAATTGAGAGCCCAGAAGTAAACCCACACATATATGTTCAGCTAATTTTCTACAAGGGCACCAGGAATACACAATGGGGAAAGGATAGTCTGTTTAACTAACGATGTTGCAAAAACTGGATGACCACATACAAAATAGTGAAAGTGGACACTTAAACCTCACAGCATAGACAGAAACCAACTCAAAGTGGCTTAATGACTTGAATGTTACACCTGAAGCTGTAAACCTTCTAGAAGAAAGCACAAGGGGAAAGACTGTGACCTTGGCTTTGGAAATGATTTTTTTTTGATATGACACAAAAGGGAAAGCAACAGAAGGAAAAATAAACAAGGAATATAAAAAAAGCTCTGCACAGCAAAGGAAACCATTGACAAAGTGGTAAGGCTACCTATATGTTGAGAGAAAATATTTGCAACTCCTGTATCTGATAAGGGGTTAATATTCAAACAATATAAGACACTTGTACAACTTCAAAAGTAAAAAAGCGAACAATCCAGGTAAAAAATTGGGCAAAGGACCTGAACAGACATTTTTCCAAAGAAAATATTTTTCCAAAGAAAATATACAAATGGTCAACAAAAAAATATACAAATGAGAGAAGGAATGGCACCCCACTCCAGTACTCTTGCCTGGAAAATCCCACGGATGGATCCTGGTAGGCTGCAGTCCATGGGGTTGCTATGAATCGAACACAACTGAGTGACTTCATTTTCACTTTTCACTTTCATGCTTTGGAGAAGGAAAAGGCAACCCACTCCAGTGTTCTTGCCTTGAGAATCCCAGTAACGGGGGAGCCTGGTGGGCTGCTATCTATGGGGTTGCACAGAGTCGGACACGCCTGAAGCAACTTAGCAGCAGCAGCGACATGTATATGAAAGTTGCTCAGCATCACTAATCATCAGGAAATGCAAATTAAAATCGCAATGAGAGATCACCTTACATCTTTTAGGATCACTGTTAGCTGGAAATACTTTTATTCATCAGTATATTTAGAAGAGACATTCTTTTACAGTAACTTGTCTAGTGTTTATTCAAAGACCTAAATGAGATTGTGTATTTTAAGATTTATTGAAGTATAGTTGATTTACAATGTTGTGTTAATTTCTACTGTACAGCAAAGTGATTCAGCTATACACATATATGCATTTTTTAAATGAGATTATGTATTTGAATCCTTTTTGTTCTCAGTTGTATCTCAAAATCCATTTTCTAGGTTAAACTGTATGAAATTGCTGATTAACCGTTTTTGAGAAAACGATTTGAGCCCTTATTCTCTTGCTGCTGGTTTATCCATTGCTTTGCATAATGGAAAGATCAATGCATGAGGAGTCAGGAGACCTTGTTCTAGTCTGAGGTCTGGCAATATTAAGTTGTATATCTTTAGACAAGTAAGTTAACTTCTCTGGTAAATGGAAAGGGGGCATACTTTTCTGCCTGTCATATATCCTTAAGTCTTTCAATAGGTTCTCACTGAATGCCTTCTGACTGCTAGGAACTGTGTTAGAAACTGGGAATGTGGTGAATAAGACTGGTGTGGCCCCTGCCCTCCTTAGAGTCTTACAGTTGATCACTGTGGCATTTGCACAATCTTTTTCAGCCAGCGTTTCTAATAACTGACGTTTTCAGTGATGTAGGCTCATCTGGTCAGTGTTCTTCCTAGTGAACTCAGTCACGTTAAGATGCACACATTGGGAGAGCAATGTCATCAGCCAGTTGAAAGGATGAAGTCTCACCCACACCCACTTTGTCTGAAAGCAACAGCTGTTGTGCCATCTTCTCCAGCTTTACTGTAGTAATAATTGCGTAGGGATCTGGACTTGGCAGTAGGCCTTTCTTTGAAATCTCCACCCACATACAAAGTGCCAGGGAGTCTCTTCCCACTAGCATGCCACAGGAGTCGCCCCAGGAAGAATGAACTTGACTGCAAAACGGAGCCAAGCAACAGGCAGGATGCTTACTTTATTTAAAATGAAATTTTGCTGATTTTAAAAAGTATTACCTACAACACAGATTTCAAAAAGTACAAACAAGTATGCAGTGAAGATTGATTCTCCTTGAAACTCACATCCCCTAGCTTCCTTGATTCTGTCCTTAGTAGCAACTACTGTTGGCAGTATTTTTGTCTCTTTCCAGAGACACTCTATGACAGTAGAAGGGGATTTATTTGAAATCAACTTTAATGTTTGTTCACACTTTTACAACTACTGAGCAGAAAACCCCAAGCAGTGGGTCTATCAGCCAGTTGACACTGGAGCCTTGATTGCTTACCTGCTTCTCCATGTTTCCTGGATTGTTGCCCATTATGAACATTTCCTGGATTCCTAGTGGGAAAACGGTACTTCCTTAAGACCAAAGAGAACTGCAGCTTCTCATCAGGAAAAGATCATAGATTCCTAATATACAGTAAATATACAGCAATGTTATTCTCAACCTAGTATGCTGTGTGGAACATTTAAAGAAAAATTGCGATTGTTTCTAGGTGCCCTTAATTTCTGCCGCTGGGGATAGATACTATAAGATTTTGAGAGGATTCTTTCAAACTGCCTGGGGAGGGTGTACAAGGAGAGGCTGGCTTACCTTGAGGGGAAGAAATATTGCTGTCAATGCTGTCTGCTAGGAATTTAGGAGAAAGCCAGAAATTGAGTGGAGATGTGATCAGTTAGTTACTTCATAATTTGTTTTTTGAAAGTGAAACTTTTAGTTGCTCAGTTGTGTTCAACTCTTTGCAACCCCATGGACTGTAGCCCACCAGGCTTTTCCATCCATGAGATTCTCCAGGCAAGAATACTGGAGTGAGTTGCCATTTCCTTCTCCAGGGGATCTTCCCGTCCCAGGGATCAAACCTGGGTCTTCTGCATTACAGGCAGATTCTTTACCGTTTGAGCCACCAGGGAAGCCCCAGTTTATTCTTTGGGTGCCTTTAAAAGGAATCTGAAGCATCCATTGACTGTGTAGTATCATGTGAGCTCATGTTTCTGAGCAGCCTGGGGTCTTTGGTTTGCACCGGTAACCCTGGAAAAGCTTTAATATCTGCTCAGATCTCCTAGGGACCACTTTGGACCCGTGTTCCTGTGGTTGAGGACACAGCCATTTTCTAAAGAGTCAGCCCTACCCTAGGATTTTGGAATAATATATTTTTTAATGCATTTGAGCAGATTTAGATCAGCAGCATGGAGACTCAGTACCAACACCTGGTTGTGAACCATTGCCTGACTTTGTGCCAGAAACTCTGCTTGTGAGTAAACCCTCCCTTAAACTTTAGTCTCTATTCTGGTTCATGTTTTCCCAGTTTCTCTAGGACTGCAATTCCTTGGCCTTCCGTCCCATCTCTGCATTTCAGCCTTTTAAAGGATTCATTCATTCAAAAAGGCTTATTATATTTTTCTACTGTAGTTTGCATGTGTCAAGTACTGTGCCAGAAGATGCCAGCTCCTGAAGGGAGCTTATCTTTCTAACAAGGCAAGAGAAAAACTAATCATGTTAACATGTTCAGATGTGAGAGTTGGACCAGAAAGAAGGTTGAGCACTGAAGAGTTGATGCTTTTGAACTGGGATGCTGGAGAAGACTCTTGAGAGTCCTTTGGACTGCAAGGAGATCAAATCGGTCAATTCTAAAGGAAATCAGTCCTGAATATTCATTGGAAGGACTGATGCTGATGCCGAATCTCTAGTATTTTGGCCCCTTGTTGTAAAGAGCCAACTCACTAGAAAAGACCCTGATGCTGGGAAAGGTTGAGGGCAAGAGAAGGGTGTGACAAAATGAGATAGATAGCATTACTGACTCAATGGATATGAAATTGAGCAAAGTTTGGGAGACAGTGGAGGACAGGGAAGCCTGGCATGCTACATTCATGGAGTTGCAAAGAGTCGGACACAACTTAGTTACTGAACGACAACAATGTTGTTATCGAGGGAGTGGAGGGTGTTATGTACTGGAGCTCACACTAGAGTTAGTCAGTCCAGAAGGGCAGGGACTTTATAGAGGGAGATGATCTAAAAAGATGAGGGTAGAAGTTAACCAGGCAGAACAAACGAGAGAGTGGAGGAGGGTTTTTTGAACTTCTTAGGTGATCTGCTTCCCAAGTTGAACCTGCCCAATCCTGAGATTTGGTGGCTGCTGTTCATCATTGTGTTGCGTTGTGTTCCTTGCTGCCAAGGACCCCACTTGGCCTGCAGCTTGCTACCTTGATGACCAGGCCCATTCATGTGGACTTTTCCCAAGTATGTGCCTTCTGGGTCTCTCTGTTCTCCCAGCCTTTGCTAGCCTCACTTCAACTCTACAGTGATGGGCAGGAGAATGTGGCATAGATATGTCTTGTCCTCCGGGACAAAGAGGCAGTTTGAACTCCTGAGAAATCTCACTCATAAAGATCATTTAAAGGTGAGGTCAGCAAGACGATTTTCAGAGGTGTCAAACTTGTGGTGGTGTAGGGAATTATTATAGTTGCTGCCTACACCAGAGCCAAGAATAAAGGGATAATTGCAGATGAAGGTGAATTTAAGCTGGATGTAACAGCAGAAGGTCATGGACTTAAGCCTGGGGGTTGGGTTGGCAAGATTCTGGAAAGAAGCAAGGTGCCTGCCAGCTGATGCTACCAGGTTTGGATGAAAATGGCCAAGCCAGTGAAAGGAAGGAGTTGGATTACTGGCCAAGGCAGAAATTAAGTCCAAATTCCTTCCTGAAGCTAGCAGCCCACCTGGAAATGTTTTGAATCATAAACTAGAACTGACAGATGATGAACAGGCAGCCAAGTAGTTGGGAAGCCAAGGTAGGTTGTTACCAGGGAAACGAAACAAGTGAGAAGTGAAGTGTTTGATGCAATTTTAAGGGGCTGTACTAGGGTTTGTGTTGGCAGTTTGTTTTTATAGAGATAACTCAGGTTTCCTGGATAAGGTTAGGGGCTTGGGAGGAGATAGTGCCAGTGATGGGTTAACATCACCCACGTTCATTCTTGCTCAGCTTCTAAATGAAGGTGGACTTGTTCATAATGAAGTTGTCTGAGTCCCTCCTCAGAAGAGTCAGTTTGTGAAGCATTCAGCCTAATCCTTTTCCTTATGCAGACTGACATTAAGATGTCTAAGGACAGGAATAACAAAACAGTAATTCCCCAAAGGATGATTGGTGCTATCTGTGATCAAGTCTTCTCTAGTCACTACAAATACTTAGAAATGAAACCAACACCGAGTGAATTTTTTTTTTTGATGGGGGAGGGTGAGATTTGTCCACATAGATATAATATAGTCTGAGTATATTCATTCAGTCATGTTTTGACTTTGAAATGTGTGTGTATATAATAAAACATATATATTATTTAAACATAAAAATATTGAGAGTGGAGGCGGTTGATCCTACTGATGATCTAGAGGATGGAAGTTGGTGCTTTCACAGCTGGGACCTGGGTTTGATCCCTGGTCGGGGAACTAGGATTTCACAAGATGTGTGGTGTGGCCAATAATAAGAAGAAATAAACGTATTACCTAGTTAAGGAAGTAGACCATTGCCAGTACCTTTAAGACTCCCCTGATGGTCCCCTCCCCACTAGAACCTTCACCTCTACCCTCTGTTCAGAGGAAACCACTATACTGGCTTGTGATAATCATTCCTTGCTTTCCTTTATCATTATAGCACCTGGTTGTGTTTTCCTAAATAAGTATATTGTTTGGCTATTTGTTAAGCCTTGTATGAATGCAATCATACTCCACATAGTTTTCTTTGACTTGTGATTTTTTTTGAATTATAGTTGATTTACCATACTGCGTTAGTTTCAGGTATACAGCAAAACGATTCAGTTATATACACATGAATATATGCTTTTGTATAACTCAGATTCTTTTCCATTATAGGTTATTACAGAGACATAGAATATAGTTCCCTGTGTTATATAGTAAGTCCTTATCTATTTACATGTAGTAGTATGTATCTGTCAGTCCCATACTCCTAAATCATTCCTTCCTTTTCCCTCTTTCCCCTTTAGTAACCATAAGTTCATTTTTTATATCTGAGTCTATTTATGTTTTATAAATAAGTTCATTTGTGCTATTTTTTGATTCCACATTTATGTGATATCAGATGATATTTGTCTTTGGACTCACTTTATAGTAGAATAATATCTGGGTCCATCCATGTCCTGGCCAATTACATTATTTCTTTTTTTATGGCTGAGTAATGTTCCGTTTAACATGTATGCCAAATCTTTATCCATATTGATAGATACTTAGCTTCCATGTCTCAGTTATTGTAGATAGTGCTGCTATGAATATTGGGGTACATGTATCTTTTTGAATTAGAGTTTTCATCTTTTCCAGCTATCTTCCCAGGAGTGGGCTTGCAGGATCACATGGTAGCTCTATTTTTAGCTTTTTAAGGAACCACCACACTAGGTATTTACATTCCTAGCAACAGCATAGGAAAATTTTTTTTCCCTACACCTTTTCCAGCATTTGTTATTTGTAGACTTTTTGATGGCCATTCTGACTGGTATGAGGTGATACCTCACTGTAGTTTTGATTTTCATTTCTCTAATTAATTTCATTTCTCTAACATCTAAAAGGGGTTGAGCATCTTTTCCTGTGTCTGTTGGCCATCCGTATGTCTTCTTTGTTACTTTTATCACAAAATCTTTGACTCAACACTGCATTGGTTTTTTTCCTTGTCAATGCCTGTGGTTTTTCTGTTGCTCAATAGGAATACACCAATCTATTGTTTAGAGATACTGATTTTTTTTCTAGCTGTTTGTACATTACAAACTAATGCCGTTATAAATGTTACTTTTCTTTTTTCTTGCTGCAAACATGTGATGGTATTTACCTAGGGGCAGAATTGCTGGGTTAAAGAATGGGTGCACGTTGAACTTCATAATGACAATCTGTTTTTTAAAGGATCTTGAGTTTTCTAAGGTATCTAAGAAACTCCAAAACATCACATACTCACTAGTAGTTGGTATTTTTGTCGGACTTTAATTTTTTGCCAATTTGGTGGCTGTATGAGTAGGATTTTACTTCACATTATCCTGATGACTAATGAGGTTTTCATTGTTCCTCCTTTTTTCCTAAAAGCCTATTACTCATTTTTTTCCCTGTAGGGTAGATGGTTTCATATTTTTAAGAATATGTATAAACATGTGCTTGCCTGTACACATACATACTGTTACGTGTCATAGATATCCTCTTGCACGTTATGGCTCAGTTTTACATTTGCTTTATGGTCTTGGTGAGTGGAAATTCTTAATTTCCATTTTAATGTTGTCAGACTTACCAGTCTTTTTTTTTTATTGTTTTTGCCATACAATGTCATGACATCACCATGGGTTTACATACACTTCCCCTCCGGAACCCCCCTCCCTCCTCCCTCCCTCCTCCCTCCCCCCAGGAAATCTCGCTGCACCAGTCCTGAGCATCAATCCTGGGCTGGCGATTGATTAGACATATGATAATTAACATGTTTCAATGCCATTCTCCCATATCATCCCACCCTTACCCTCATCCACAAAGTCCACGAGTCTATTCTATACCATCTGCGTTCCTTTTGCTGTCTCGCATGCTGGGTTCTCGTTACCGTGTTTCTAAATTCCATACATATGCGTTAATATACTGTATTGTTGTTTTTGCTTCTGGCTTACTTCACTCTGGATAATGGGCTCCAGTTTCGTCCATCTGAGTAGAATTGCTTCAAATGAATTTTTTTTAATGCTGAGTAATATTCCATTGTGTATATGTACCACAGCTTTCTTATCCATTCGTCAGTTGATGGGCATCTAGGTTGCTTCCATGTCTTGGCTATTGTAAACAATGCAGCGATGAACACTGGGGTACACGTGGCTCTTTCAATTCTGGTTTCCTCGGTGTATATGCCCAGCAGTGGGATTGCTGGGTCATATGGCAGGTCTATTTGCAGCTTTTTAAGGAACCTCCACACTGTTTTCCATAGTGGCTGTACCAGTTTAAGACAACCTCTTTAACAAGTGGTGCTGGGAAAACTGGACAGACACTTGTAAAAGAATGAAACTAGATCACTTTCTAATACCAGTCTTTTCTTATGTGACTTGTACCTGATGTTTGAAGAAGCCCTTTCTTATTTGAACAGCTCTTTTTCTTGCATCATGATTATTCAATGATTTGTGCCTTCACATTTAAATATTTTATTAAATATTGGGACCTTATTTCTTTGTATGTGGTGTGAGTAAAGAGTCAGGTTATTCTTTTTCTCAAATGGATAATAACTCTTTGTTCTAGCACTAGTTTTAAAAATCCCACCCAGTCACTGATCTGTGATAATCGTATGTCATGTGCACATGTATGTAGAGGTGTTTGTGGGCTTGTAATTGTACTCCATTGATCTCTGCCTACCCTTGCACCGTATTTACCCAGGTCTTAATTACTATAGCTTTATGAAAGGTCTTGATATCTGGTAGGGAAATTTTCTCAGCTTGTTCTTTTTTATTAAGTGTGTCTTGGCTATTTTTTGCTCTTTTGCACTTCCTTATACATTTTAGAATCAGTTTGTCAAGTTTCCAAAAGAGGAAAATGTTGATTTTTGGTCCAGATTTCCTTGAGGCCACTGCTAGTTTGAGGAAAAAATTAATGAAGCTGTCAGCCATAGCTGGTATAAACATTTCCTTCTTAAAAAAGTATATTCCTGTAATAATGCTTGAATTTCCTTTAGTGTTTTTTATGTATTTTTTATTCTAGTGTGTAGAGTATATGCCCCCATTTTTTTTTGGCCACACCATGTAGCCTGTGGAACTTCCCACCAGAGACTGAACACCCCATCCCCTTCCACAGTGAAGCTCAGAATCTCAACTAATGGACCACCAGGGAAGTCCTAGCCCATTTTTTAAATAAGTTAAAAGGCCTTTATCGTCCTTTGGACAATAATAGTTAAACAATATGAGATGTTATCAAATGAGCTTCTTGTTGACTCAAGAATCAATAAAAGTCGAATGAAAGAAATACCTATTTTTTTTCCTTTACCACCTTGGTAATAGTTCCAGTGGAATAATTTTTTTAAAGAGGAAAATATAAAATAAAGACAAGAAACAGACACGCACAGATAGGGGGAGGGAGGCAGGGAGAAACTCCAGTTACTACTTTTGGCTCAAAAATATTCAAAACGAAAAAGAAACTCAGGCAGATTGTTAGCCAGACTACACCATCTGAACTAATTGCTGTAAGTGTGCCCAAATAAACATCTTCCTCTTAAATATTTAGTTCAAAGATTTCTTCTAGAATTCATCCATAGTTGGTCCCCAGTAGGTGCCTTGTTTTTAATTGTAGTACTATAAAAGTTGTTTTGTTCCCTCAGATATTTGACTGAAACCAATCAAGTTTTCATTAGTGTGTTTACTGTAGAAAATCCCATACCTGACATTAATTCAAACTCATCCATAATCCTCTATTATTTTCTTTTTTTGACTGAGCTTAAGTATTCATCAACAGAAAAGTTTCTGGTAATACATCATTTGGGATCAGAAATGTATTTAGCATAAAGGGGAAAAGCCTGTTTTGGGTCATCTTGTTGTTCGTGTATTTGCTTCATTTCATTAATAAGAATAACACAGGCCTAAGCAGAACATCAAAAAATAAAATCTAATCTACTTGTCTTTAAATGAGAGAACTGGAGGTTTATCTCTTGCTTAATATTTGTAAAATCTGAGTTCTCAGTTCAGGAAAGTACTCTAACTTTCATTTTCAAATAAATAGAAGATAGAATTTGCTTGGCTGTCCCAACTTCTGGCAGAACCAGCTTGATGAGCAGTGAGTTAACATATCAGAAACATGTGTATTTAATTATGTCATACTGGCTTCATGTTTGAGGACACAAAAGCTCCCTGAATGCAGGTGGAGATGGACTCAACTGTCTGTAACACCCACAGGTTGCTCACTTTTCATTCCTATGTTCAATGGTATCCTGCCACTCAAACCCAGTCCTCTAGAACTGGTCATCTTTTAAGGCAGTGGTTTGCAGACTTTTGGATTTATCTGACTTGTGAAATTTAATTTTAAAAATGAGGGTGGAGAGGAACAAGCATGGATTGCTAGCTTTGAAAGAAACAACTCTTACTTACCCTTGTTCTTTCTTTACAGAGAGGATAGTATAACATGAACTAAGAAAAAACATTAAAGACATGATTTCAGACTAAACAGTCCTTCACATTAAATAAATTTAACTGTATGAAAAACTGAATGCACAGACTTCTATTCAGAATATTATGGGAGGTTAGGCATTTAGATCAACTCCCATTATAAACAAGTAAATCCTGTACAAAATATTTTGTAAAAATCCCCTTAAATTCATCAATGACTAGTTAAAAAAAAAAAAAGAAAAGTATTTTAGGCCAAAAGTAAGAGTCTCATCCTAGAATGGTAAGCAAAACTGCAGGTAGCATCTCTCCAACAAGGGAAACTGGAGGGATTTGTCATCTTTCTCTCTTTTGCTTCATTGTTTATTTTGTCTGATATTCATGTAGCTATAACCTCTTAATTTTGTGTAGAATTTGCCATTTATGTTTTTTCCATCTCTTTATTTCACCCTTTTTGAGATCCCTGTGTTTTACATGTGTTTCTTGTGAACAGCATGGAGTTGACATTTTTTTATGGTTTTCCCAGTCTGACAATTTTTGCTTTTTAACTGGAACATTTAATCATTTACATGTATTAAGATGACTGGTATGGCTGAATTTCTCTCATTGTGTGCCACCAGCCTGCTTTGAAAGATGACTATGGTGGGTAAAATAAAACTAAATGTTTCACCTAACCTTTGCTGATTCTTGAGTCAACAAGGAGTCCTATTAATGGTATGGTGTATTGTTTATCATTCTTCTTTGGACAATAATGATTAAACAATTTTTAAGTTTAAAAAAAAGGCTGGGGTAGATTCCAGGCTCTACAGTAAAAAAAAAAAAAAAAAAAAAAAAAAAACAGATGCTAAGGGAAAGGGAAAAGTCAAACATTATTACAGGATGAGTTTTCTTAGAAGGACACCTTTGTACCAGCTATGGCTCATAGCAGAATGTGTCGTATACTATTGCTTTCTGTGAGTGGCATGTTGTGCATTTTTTCCCTCTATTATTATGTTTCTGGACATGAATTGTTGTTGTTCAGTTGCTTAGTCCTATCTGAGTCTTTGTGACCCCATGGACTGCAGCACACCAGGCTTCCCTCTCTTTCACCATCTCCCAGAGCTTGCTCAAACTCATGTGCATCAAGTCAGTGATGCCATCCAATCATCTCATCCTCTGTCATCCCCTTCTCTTCCTACATTCAGTCCTTCCCAGCATCAGGGTCTTTTCCAATGAGTCAGCTCTTCGCATCAGGTGGCCAAAGTATTGGAGCTTCAGCATCAGTTCAATAAAAAGTCATCTATGTTCTCCAACACTAGTAGTTTTGTCGAAGAGAACAGTAAGATTTGTTTTCTGGTCTGCATTAACATTTCATATTCTTTTTTAAATACAATGTTTCTGCTCTCATATTAATGAACCCAGAATTATAACTTTGAGACAATGGCTTCCATGAATGATTACATGCAGTGCAAGAACTGATAGTTAAAAACTTTTTAATGAGGGAAATCATTTTTGTATTTGTCTTTGAAATTAATTGAATTGAAAGGGTATTCAGGAATGATTAGGTGTATTATCATCCTCTATGCCTCTCTTCCCTTTCCTCTGTGATACTGCTGCTGCTTTTTTTTTTCTTTTTCCCACCGTGTGTCGTATGGGGATCTTGGTTCCCTGACAATCAAATCCCAGCACCCCTGCAAGTAATTTCTATCTCTGTGTTATGTGATTTCAAGAACACACAATATAGTAAATATAGGTAACAATACTGTATTATAATCAAACTTGTTAAGAGGCTAGATCTTAATTATTCCAATCACTAAAAAGAAATGACTATGTTGGGTGATAGAGGTGCTAATGATTGCTACAGTGGCAATTACAGTATATCATTGTAGCAAATCAACATACATCTTAAATTTATACAATGTTCTATATTTCTGTTAAAAAAAGAGAACACTTATAATATAGATGTTTCTAAGAACCCTGCTTACCTGCTGCCTTGAGAAGAGTGTTAGACCAGAGAAGCAGTGAACATTTGTGATATACAAGATATTTTTAATGCTAAAAACCAGAACCAAAGCAACCCTGAAAGCTACTTTTTGCAGAAATAGTCTCCTGTAGGTGTTTGAAGTTCTGCCATTCATAGTTCTTTCAGTTCAATATGGTGCTTTTCTTGTGGTCCTCTTTTACAATGAAATGATTTTTCTGGAAGATGCCTCTTGTGACCTCTGACACCTACTGGTTTATTGGCCCTCTCATCCTTGGGAGCAATAGAAGGTACCTAAGCAGGTGGACACATCAGGCACTTGCAGGGTAGATGGAGGGCTGACCTTGAGAAGTTTGGAGGCGTTGAAGACAGGCTCCAGGCCCTACATGGTGTTCGTGGCTGACTCAAAGGGCCTGCCCACTAAAATTGCCTCTTAAATTCACTGGAAGTCTAGTGAAATCGGTTATGATGGTGATGGTGGTTTAGTCACTAAGCCATGTCCTACTCCTGCAACCACATGGATTGTAGTCCACCAGGCTACTCTGTCCATGGGATTCTCCAGGCAAGAATGCTGGAGTGGGTATTTCCTTCTCCAGGGGATCTTCCTGACCCAGGGATCAAATCGCATCTCCTGCATTGTAGGCAGATTCTTTACCACTGAGCCCCCAGGGAAACCCATGAACTAGGTTATATTCTGATATAATAAGAGAAATGGGATTAAATGGAAGGGTGTAAGTTTAGGGCTTATTTGGGAGCCAGATGAGTGGAAGTGTCACACCGGCAAAACTTTCTCTCCTGTAGTATATCTTTTTAGGGACATAAGGCTGACATATCAACTTCATGTTCGCGTTTCTGCTCTTTTTGTAGCCTTAAGTGCAGGGACAAGTAAGTTGAAAAATGAAGGCCTGATTATATTTTTTCAGAGGTGAGAAAAATTTCTAAAATATGATGGTGAATTATGCAATTTCTTGGTTTGAGTTCTGTTAAGAATAGTGGTTACATATAACTTGGTGGTAGGTTTTATAAACAAGCACAAAGCAGGTGGAAGTCTAATGAACAGAACATTAATATCCCTGGACTAATGATGCTAAGGTACACTAATAAAATCACTCAATAAATAGATTCCTAAAATCTGCATTGCAAACTTGATTCCAGAATAGATACTGGAACGACAGGGGTTTCAAGATGGGTGGCACAAGAGCCTATATTTTTGTGTGTGAAGCAAGCATGTGCCAAATTCATGCAATGAATTATGCAAAGACAACAGCAAAGTCCCTGCCTTAGCAATTGTATAATTGTTCTCTAATAGCAGTGATTAGCTACAAGTAGAGCGGGCATTTGGCTTTTATGAACAGCCATTTTCAGATTGAGGTGGGCTTTCATTCTGCAGGAGGATTTAAGCAGCCTTTTAAAAAGGGCAGCATTTGGTCTTTCTGTAAGATGACAGGGAACCTACTACTTAAATGGCCTAATTGACCTGGGCTGCATCGCTTCAGGCAATTTATAGGTTTCACCTGTGATAGCCAAATATGATGAAATTGCTGGAAATTTTTTTTTAATAAGTGTGTACAAAGCTCTTCCACCTCCCTTTATTGAGGTCACTCTGACTTGACTGACTATTCTCAACCCACAGAAAGAAAAGCTCCTGCCAGCATCCTTCAGGATCCCAACAGGCAGCAGGTCAGATATTCAAAAGCAGGTGATTGAAGGGAATTGGGTGAAGGACCTTCTTACAGTTGTGTGGGCAGGGTTAATGGAAACCAATAAGAGATGGTGAAGCATCCGCATGGAGCCACTGCCACTTTGGGTCGTGAACAGGCTTGGGGAAGCGCATCACGGCCAGAGGTCAGCACGGGCTCTAACTGTAGGAGCGGGCCACCCAACAGGAGTTATGATCCATGACGGAAGAACAGGGCCACTGCTATCCCACATCTCCTGTGGGGCTTCCTATTGGCCATACTCAACTGGAAGTCAGAGGGCAAGGGGGCTCGTTGAATATAATCCATGAAGGTCAGCCTCTTGGGAAAGCTGAAGATAGACAAGGGTGGAGAGTACATATATCTGGATGGGTGAAGAGAAAATAACCTTTTTTCACAATTTGTGAAGGAATGGAGAGGGCATCCTTTCTTTTGCTGCTTCCACCTGCAAGGTATTTTCTTCATTTCCAGCAGTGAATGCTTGTCAGGGATCTCCAGGAAAGGACCATGAGTAAATGTTTGTTCTCTGTCCTTATGGAAGGGGGCTCCATTGAGAAGGTAATATACTGATAGTTTATGGAGCAGTGGAGACCCAAAAGTTACAGTGTGATTGCCGGTGAAATGGAGAGGATGCCATTTAGATGCAGTGATTTTAGAGGTACTGTTTATCATTCCATCTTATATTCCATTTTGCATAGAACATTAAGATTGCACTGTCTGTAGAGGAAACGGAAGTATAACAATTCTCCTACAATTGAGGATGGGCATATTTATCATAAAGAAATAACTCATTTTCAGTTCAGTTCAGTCGCTCAGTCGTGTCTGACTCTTTTCAACCCTGTGAACCACAGCACTCCAGGCCTCTCTGTCCATCACCAACTGCCAGAGTCCACCCAAACCCATGTTCATGTAACTCACTTGGAAAGGTAGTAAAAGGTAGAAGGAAGACAGACAATGACTTTCATCTCTTTCCTTTCTTCTCCCTCACCTTTTTCTCTTACTGTCCATCCTTGCTCTCATGCACACATCAGTATCATCTAACTCCAGAGCGTTTTCATCAGTCTTCTATTGTACATTTTATTTATCCATCAGTTAGTGGATATTTGGGTTGCTTCCACTTCTTGACTATTGTGAATGGTGCTGCTGTGAACATTCCTGTAATACGTTTTTGCGTGGATATATTTCCCTTAGGTCTATACCTAGGGATGGAATTGTTGGGTCATATGATAACTATGTTTGATATTTGGACAGACTGCCAAACAGTTTTCTACAGGTCCTGTACCATTTTACATTTCCATCAGCAATGTATGTGGGTTCCAGCTTCTCCATATTTTCACCAATACTTACTTACTGTTGTCTGTCTTTTACAGTTGAGGTGTTTTGGTGGGTGTCAGGTGTTATCTAATAGTGGTTTTGATTTCCATTTCCCTGATGAGTAGTCATGTGGAGCATTTTTTCATGTGCTTACTGGTTATTTTTATATCTTTGAAAAATATTCAGCTAGTTTACCTGTTTTTTTAGTTGAACTGTAAGGGTTCTTTATGTATTCTAATGTAAGTCACTTATCAGGTATATGATTTTCAATATTTTCTCCCATTCTCTTGGTTGTCTTTTCATGATGTCATATGCATGTGAAAAAAAATCAAAGTCTATTTTCTTTTACTATTGGTGTTACATCTAAGGAAATGTTCCCAATCCAAGGTTATGAATATCTACTTCTATATTTTTATCTAAGAATGTTATAGTTTTGACTCTTGTATATAGATCTTTGATCCATTTTGAATTACATTTTGTATGTGATGTGAAGGGAGAGTCTAAATTCATTTTTTTTCATGTGGATATCCTTTTGTGCCCCTTCAACTTATATGTCTGATTTTGTGGACTTCATTAAAAAAACATCTGTGTAGAACATACATGCAGTTGAGGAAAGTGCTGTTTCTCACAAAAGAACTCATTTTAAAATGAATAAGATGTAGTACTCAACCTGGCAGTAGAGTCCCATTCAGTGTTCAAGTTAATGTCTCATGTTAGATAAAGCAGTCAGGGAGACCAACAAGATTGAATTGACTTTATGGTATGTAAGCGTTAATGTTACCTGGAATATACTTGTATCCAGGCAGTAGTTATTCAGCCATAAATGCCCTGACGATAGAAGTTTACCTGTCAGATGCAGATGGTCTGTTTGGAAAGGTCTGTAAAAACCAAGCAAATGCAACAAATAAAAATCTCAATGTGATTTGGTTTGGGAGAGGGGTACACAATTTTCTGACCCTGTTTTTAAACTAAAAATTTTAACTTACATGTTATAGGGAAGAAACAGTGAAGCAGAGGATAGATTCTTTTTTTCTCTGTGTGATCTAGGCAGGATATAGGCTTTATTTCTTTCTTAAAGATTTTTCATGTAGAGCATTTTTAAAGACTTCATTGAATTTTTTACAGTACTGCTTTGGTTTTTTTTTTTTTTTTTGGCCCAGAGGTATGTGGGATATTAGCTATCTGACCTTCAGGGATTTTTTTTTTAATTTTCTTTACTTTATTGTGTTGGTTTTGCCATACATTCACATGAATTTGCCATGGCTATACATATGTTCCCCTTCCAGAACCCCCCTCCCTCCTCCTTCCCGATTCCCTCTCTCTGGGTTATCCTGGTGCACCAGCCCTGAGCATCAAACCTGGGATGGTGATTAATATCACATATGATAATTAACATGTTTCAATGCCGTTCTCCCATATCATCCCACCCTTGCCCTCTTCCACAGAGTCCACAAGACTGTTCTATACATCTGCATTTCTTTTGCTGTCTTGCATACAGGGTTCTCGTTACCATCTTTCTAAATTCCATATATATGTGTTAGTATACTGTATTTTTGTTTTTCCTTCTGGCTTACTTCACTCTGTATAATAGGCTCCAGTTCCGTCCACCTAAGTAGAACTGATTCAAATGAATTCTTTTTAATGGCTGAGTAATATTCCATCGTGTATATGTACCACAGCTTTCTTATCCATTCGTCTGTTGATGGACATCTAGGTTGCTTCCATGTCCTGGCTATTGTAAACAATGTGGCTATGAACATTGGGGTGCACATGTCTCTTTCAATTCTGGTTTCCTCAGTGTGTATGCCCAGCAGTGGGATTGCTGGGTCATATGGCAGTTCTATTTTCAGTTTTTTAAGGAATCTCCACACTGTTCTCCATAGTGGCTGTACTAGTTTGCATTCCCACCAACAGTGTAAGAGGGTTCCCTTTTCTCCACATCCTCTCCAGCATTTATTGCTTGTAGACTTTTGGATGGCAGCCATTCTGACTGGTGTAAAGTGGTACCTCATTATGGTTTTGATTTGCATTTCTCTGATAGTGAGTGATGTTGAGCATCTTTTCATGTGTGTGTTAGCCATTTTTATGTCTTCTTTGGAGAAATGTCCGTTTAGTTCTTTGGCCCACTTTTTGATTGGGTCGTTTATTTTTCTGGAATGGAGCTGCAGGAGTTGCTTGTATACTTTTGAGATTGTTTGTCCGTTGCTTCGTTTGCTATTATTTTCTCCCACTCTGAAGGATTCGGGGATTAACGCTGCATTCCTTGCACTGGAAGGTGAAGTTTTAACCATTGGACCACCATGGAAGTCCCAGGATATAGCCTTTAAAATTTATGGGGTACATTGCCAACAAGGAGGCATCCATTTTTTCCCAGTTCATCATCCAAAGACAATAGATATCTTGACAATGAAAAGGTATTTGCATTGATAAGGAGAGAGTAAAAGCATATTGTTTACCTTATTTTTTCCTCCTAAGGATTTCCCTAATTTTCTTCTCTGCTTTATTTCATAGACTTTTTTCCTAATGAACTGAAGAAAGCCTTTCCTTGAGGATGTGACAGAATCTCTGAATCCCATTCTGTTCGTTCATTTGCAGCTTCCCTGCATTATCTTACATAAAGACAAGGTATGAGCAACAGCGAAGCGAGCATGCAAACTGTGTCCACTGGCTACCTTCTAGGGTCAGAGACTAATAGGATCTTCAGTGTTGGGGTAACTTCTCTTAAAGCTGAACACATTTCTCCTCTTCAAAATGTCCTTTTCATGGTTTGTGTTGTTTATCTGAAAAATGAAGCTAATTTACATTATGCATAAACCTTAACTCTGATACTGTGTTTGATTGTACTTGTTTCCATTTTTTTGCATAATTAACATAGCACACTATGATCCAAATGAACATTGGTTTCTAGAGTGTAGTCTGATATTTGGTGAGATGATATTGCTAAAAAATCGAGTGGGTATTTTTTCATTTGGTGCATAATTCACATGTGCACTCCAACACTGTCCTCTGATTTACAATCAAAAGAGGAAGGCCATCCTGAAGTATATATTTGCAGGCAGCGACAGCTCTGAGACCACACTCTCACCGAGACAGCCATTTCCAAGTGCAATTAGCTATGCTTTCACAACCCAAGTTGCTGGTGACTGACTTTCGGCCTCATGGATCTCTGCCTGTGTGGCTTGGGTGGGAAGAGAAAATAAAATCAATCTCTTTCTTGCTCTCATGAAAATCTGCACAAGATAGGATTTTTCTGCTAACATGTGCAAGGGTCCTCTGTTCAGACATTCACATCCGTCAGTGTCAGCAGTTTAATTCTCCATTCATACATCTTTAATAGGAAAGATGATTAGAGATGATGATGTGTTCACCATGAGGAAATGCTGAAGATTGTATCATTAGCAGTTGGTGAAAATGGGGGCTCATGTATTTAGTTTGATCCTCTCTTTTGGGGCTACATGTACCAAGAACAGAAAAATCATCCATAAACAGTTACCAGTTTTTTTTTTTAATCCAGATTTTGTTATATTTTTTAATAGAGCTGGTTGACACTGCTAAAGTAGACAAACTTTTTTTTTTTGATTTGGTGGATCTTAGACACCAAAGAAATTCATGCCCTCAGTCAAACGCCTCCTTATTTTCCTCATAAAAGGAATTGTCAGTTGTCCTAGCCGTGAATCACTTGGGGGCCACCTCATGTGGTATTCCCTTCTTATTAGGGAGGATCCCTGGGACACTGGTAATGTAAACATTTCTTTCAAATATAACAGGATAACAGGTATTTAGTTTCTCAGCATAGCATTTTGCCTGTGGTAATTTATCAGCTCATTTCCAACCCCGCCAAGTACTGCATATGAAAATGATTAATGATTATACCTTCATTTTTATTTCTTTTGGAACTGCCAGCCCTGACTATTTACAGAAGATCATTATATTTTTATAGATCTTAAGCACATCTGCTGAATCAGCAAAGCAAAGAGCTCTGGCAATTTCACTGATTATATAGCTGTATCTCTTAGATATTGCAAACAACTCTTAACAAATCAGTTAGGGGGAGGGGAAGACCTTATATGTTTTAAAGGAGAGTAAATACAGGGGAAACTTTCTTTAAAATAGTGATGTCATCAGCTGTAATAATGAAATAGAGCTCTAAGGCAGCCCTGATTCTGTAAAAGTCCCCCAAACAAGCCAAGCGTTGGATGAGGGTAAAAGTAAGGGTTTTCTTTCAGTGATGCCATCTTTTGTCTTAAATGGTATTTCATTCAGGGGTCCCTTAGTCTTCTCTGGGAGCGTCCTCTTCTGGTGTTATTTTCTCTGGAAAAACAATGCTTGTAGGGCTGTTATTAGAATGACTGTATCCCTTCACAATGAATCCTACCACTCTACACAGGAAATGACCCATCTTGCCATAAGAAGAAGCTTTAGCATGCCCTGCTTTTTTGTGTCGAAATACCAAAGACTGCACATTTAGTTTGTAAGTCTTTTGGCACACTTGTTTTTTATCCTGTTCACCCCAATTTGAGGTTGGCTACTTCCTGGGGTTATTAGCTCTTACCACATAGACTAATATTAAATGCTAACTAAATGGAGATGTTTTTGTCGTTTGGTCACTCAGTCATGTCCGACTCCTTGTGACCCCATGGACTGCAGCACGCCAGGCTTCCCTGTCCTTCACCATCTCCTGGAGCTTGCTCAAACTCGTGTCCATGAAGCCAGTGATGGCATGCAAGCATCTCGTTCTGTCATCCTGTTCTGCCTTCAGTCTTTCCTGGCATCAGGGTCATTTCCAAGAGCTGTTTTTAGTAGGTGGGATTTGATTTGATTTATTGCCATAACATCTGCAGCATGACTAGCTGGATACCTGCAGGATTCAATGCCTTGGGTTACCCCTTGAAGTTTGGACTGGGGAAAAAGTGCATGCTCTTTTTAGCAAAGGAAAAGCCTGCCTTGGTTTTCTTCTCATGGACTCTTGCTCCTGGACAGGATTTATCTGTAGGCTTTCTAATAGGGGCATACTGGAGTTCTCAAAGATGATCTTTCTGGTTATCTCGTAAAGCTGACTTTGGATTTCAGGGAGATGGTTGGTAATAAGGATAAGGCTGGACTAGCCCTGGAGCCCAAACAAGTAGGTGGGGTGAGATATGTCACAAGTGTAGGCTGTTGATGGCTGGAAAGGTACCAGAGCTCTAGGTAGATGGCCACGCTGTGGGATCCATGAGTGTGAAGTCGCAGCAAGGCAGTGCTGGGGAGCAGGGCGAGTGAGTGTTTCTCAGAGATCCGAGGTGATCTGTCCTCCACTGTGCCCTTCTGCCATCCCTGTCAGAGGCAGCCTGCCTTGGGACTACAGAGGTTTCTGTAGCCTGAATGAGGTCAGAGACTTAGATCATCAATTCTGTTCCAGAATGAATATTCCAGAATGAAGCCCTGACAAATGAGAAATGCTAGACTCTTCTCAGGGCATCGTGTCGCACCATATGAATAATGCACCCGAATAAAGAGGCCAACTGCTCCCCACCCGCTTTTTTCATTTGAACCATGAATGTGTGACCTTCCTTAGACTTCAGACAACCTGCTGCTTTTGTCCTTGCCCAGGGAAACCATTGGGCTAATGGGGTATTGATCAAAACTGAGCTGGCATTTTCAGATTAACACGAAACCATGGACTGCTGATAGCAACCAGCTCCTGCTGAATCTAAAATTGAGACTGTGGAACAGCCCAAGGCTATCTTGTGGGGTGGAGGGAGCTCAGGAAACATTTGACAACTTATCTCGTTCTCATTGCCCTTCCATAAAAGTATGTTTACTCTCAGAAAAGTATTTTTTAGATAGGTGTCGCCTCAAGGTAGAAAGTTTGCAAGAGAAATGGTCCTGCACCAGTCAGAAAACCTGGACCCAGTAGGTTTACCTGGTGCTCAAACCACCTCGAATCTGGTCCCCACCTTACTCATCCAAAGGTGCCCTGTATCCTTGCCTTGAGTCAGCTGGCCAGCCTTTTGCCTCTGGAATTCTTGCTGCTCCCTCTCTTCCATATACCCTTCCTTGTCTTATTTTTGTGATCTCTTCACCCTTTACTTCCGGTTTATATGGCACCTCTGCAGTGTGCCTCACAGTGGTCCCTCCAACTCCATGAGGATCCTTCTTTCACTGATTTGATTCTCCATAACTCTCGTGATGACCCTTAGCCAGATTTAATCTCCTATGACTTTCTGGTCACTCTATTTGCATACATCTCAAGTCCAGGGTGATGCTGTAGATCCACTGAAACTTGGAGACTATAATAAACCTCTTTCCATGGCCTCCAAATACTCAAGCACATTGGGAGGACAAAGGGGTATTTAACTGAGTGTGAAAGCCATGGAGATTTGTCAAGGAAAGGGGATCTGAGATGGCAAACATTGATCTCTTTTTTTCTGGGGCGGGGGCAACTGATTAACAATTCACCACTTGTTAATCTAACAAAAATGGACCCCCCCTTTCAGTATCTTTATGATGCCAAGACCATTTCCCAATGAAGTCTAACCCTCCTGGCATGATGTTTTAATTCCTAATATCTTGAAACCGCATGCAGTTAGGATGACAAAGCAATCCAGACAACCGCATGCTGCACCTTGAATTTCTTAGATCCATTTCAAACCATTCCCTTTTCAAGTCCCGAGGAAGGCATGAATTCTGTTTATGCACTGAGTCTGGATGTTTCTTCCCTAAAAAACTTGATATTCCTGAACACTGCTTTATAAAGACTGTTTGCATTTAGAATTTCAATAGGATAGCTTTTGAAAATGAAGAACAGACTAGCTATTCCTGAATTCTGCTTAGAAATGATGATGTTTAACACTTCTTAAAGAACAATGGATAAGTGACACTTATCAAGGGAAATGGTTTGCTTTTGATCTTTCTGGCAGCTCTGAGTTTCTGAGACTCTGAGATTGAGTCTTGCTGATTTGAATTCCTAAATATTTATTCACTTCATCCATTCTTCTCAATGCCAGGGACCATTTCTGTAGTTTGGCCTACGGTTGTTTATTTCCTGGATTAGTCAAATGGCTTCCTCACAGGTCTCCCCAACCCCACCTACAGTTTTGTCCCTCTACGTTCCAACTACCAGGGAGCCATGAAAATATTTATCAAACACAACTCTGTGTCACACCTGATTAAAATGCATCCATAGCTCTCCTCTGCCTGCAAGATACAGTAGAAAACCTTCATGAGCTGCCCCCCATTTCACCTGAGAAGCCTGCCACCCTCCACTTCTTCACACACCAGTAATACCTAAGTGCTTATATCAGGGGCTCCCCCTCTGTCTGAAACACTTCTCTTGTGCTTAGTTGTGATCATTTTCATTTATAATTTATCTCACATGCCAGCCCATTCTGCATACTTCCTCTGATCTCCACCCTTCCTTTAGAGCTTTCCCTGTAGGCAGTCACCATCAGTTGACCGTGATATTCTTGAGGTCAGTGTCTGCATCTGAGGCTATGTGGCACAAATGTGAAATGCATGGTCTCTGGCTCTATCGCTTACTAATTATGCTGTCTTGGGAATTCCTTTGCCTCCCCGTGCCTCAGTTTCCTCATCTATAAAGTGGGAACAATCATACCTTTCTCAGAGGATTGCTGTGAGGAAGAAATTAGTTAATAAATGTGCAGTGCTTAGAATGCTTCCTGAAATCTTGTAAGGCCTTAACAAACATGAATTGTGATGATCTGTACAGCCTGAATCAAACACCATACCTGGCACAAAGCATGTAACAAATAGTTTATTTGATGTAATACATTTTTTTTGAAAAAATATTGAGGTAAAATTCACATAACACAACCTTTTGGTAGTGTATACTTTGGTATTTAGTACACACTCAGTGTTGCACAGCTAGCACCTCTATTCAGTTTTAAACCATTTTCATTACCCTGAAAGGAACTGCATCCTAGTATTCCCTTTAAGCAGTCACTCCCCATCCCCCATCTTTCCAGCATTATGTCATTAATGTTTCCAATGCATTTCCTACAGGAATATTACAACAATATGATGTAGCAAGACCACAATACAAATAGTTGTCCTTCAAAATGCAGCATTCATAATGGGGTGACCGTTGGGGTTTTAGCTCAACCCCACTGGGCTGGCCAGTTCTCCTGAAAGGATTTTCCAGGGCCACCAGTGTGGCGCCAAGTGTTCTACTGTTCATTCCTTTAAATAATACAAGATTTCTCTAAAGGGGCACAAAAGTAACATTTTCCCTTCAATTGGGGACTTTAGAAAGAAAGCATTCTGCATTGTGTAAGACGTGCTGAATGCAGTCTGGCCTTTTGAAGGCCACCATCTGAAGTATGTAGTGTCAAGAGAGAAGAGTCTAGAGCAGGTGCTGTTGACAGCAGCATTCCTGTGTGCCATCCCTGGCTCAGTGGCTCCAGAATGACATTGGGTCCCCATTGAAAGAGCCATTCACAGGATCGACTGCCTACCAGCCTAGTCCATGCATATTCATAATCAAGAACAATGCTGCCTTAATAAAGGACTTTTTGACATTGATCAGGACCCAACTAGAGCTATTGACTTCTCATTCTTCCATTGCCAGCGGCCGCCACTTTTTTGACCCTTTTAAGTCCAGTTCCACTAATATATTGAGACCATTTCCTGGCTGATCTGTGTGTGTGTGTGTGTGTGTAAATAAAAGACATCTGTGGCAATGAAACTCTATCCCAGTATCAGGCTCAAGTTGATAATATGATTATTGGTATATTCCCTCATCAGATCTCCTAGAATCCAGACTATAGAGACCTAGCTGTTCCTTTCACCTTGACCTTCTAGGTCCCTGAATCTTGATTTGCTTTTGTTGACTTTGCCCTTCTCCTCATTCATTAGAATCCTGACTTTGGCACTGCCTGTGTCCTCATGTCAGAACATATTTTAGATTTATATCTGCCAAGAGATAGTGTAACAGTCACATTAAGAAAGTATTTATTTTAAAGTAGGTAATATAGATCTAAATATATATGAGGGGAAAAAAATCAAAGAAATTTATTGTGTGTGAAGGGTAGTATCATTTAAAAATCTATTATCAGATTCACTCTTATTTTCTAATTATGGTGATAAAATTCAATCAGCACTTTTATTTAGTGCCTCATTTTAGAAAGCTTTTTCCAACTAATAAACTGGAATGAGACTCCTTTGGTATCTATTTCAAACCAAAGGGATATTTCAGACCCTGAAAACTCCACCCTTTTCTTAATTAGACGAAGAGCTTGAAAAAACCCTGCTGCAGCTTCCAGACAGTGAGGATTTGCCTGCCCCAGTGGCTGTCTGTCGTGCAAAATACATGAAAAGAGAAGAAGCCAGAACTGCCTTTGTACAACTCCGGCCAAAGTACTTACTGCTGCATGATTTATGTTTGGGAGAAAAACCCCTGTCTTTCCGCTCTCAGGCCAGAAGGACTTGAGTGGTGCAGGGGACAGCCATGGCCGTGTGGAAGGGGATGGGGTGACTGCCCGGCACCCACGGTGGTAGCTCTTACAGGGTTGGGGCAGCTGGACTATGGATGCAGTCGGCTCTCGGGGTTCAGGCAGGTGCTGAATCTGCCCACGTGTGAGGCTACGGCCAGAATGTCATAAAGGGAGGTGGCCAAGCTCAGTGCCTGGATTTGATTCCATCTTCTGTTACGTTCTGGGCTTCCCTGGTGGCTCAGACAGTAAAGATTCTGAAGATCCCCTGGAGAAGGAAATGGCTGCCCACTCCAGTATTCCTACCTGGGGAAATCCCATGGAGAAAGGAGCCTGGAGGGCTACAGTCCATGGGGTTGCAAAGAACTGGACACAAGTGAGCCACTAACACTTTTCTATTACTATTACTTTCTAGGGTGGTTGGTCACCCGACACCCTGGGTAGGTTACCAGTCCTCTCTGTGCTTCTATTTCCTCACCTACAAAATGGTAGATGAGTGCTTTCCTAGTGGTCCAGTGGTTGAGAGCTCGCCTGTCAATATGAGGGACATGGGTTTGATCCTTGGTGTGGGGGGATGTTAAATCCCAATCTGCGGGGCACCTAAATCCGTGCACCACAACTACTGAATCCCACATACCTAGAGCCCATGTTCCACAACAAGAGAAGCCACCACAAAGTGAGAAGCCTGCACACTGCAACGAAGACCCAGCATAGTGCCCCCTCCCCCCACAAGCCAAAATGACAGATGAACAATATCATCTACCTCATAGGTAGAGCCCTTGCTGTAAAGCAGGTGCTTAATGCGTTTTAGCTGATACCACTCCAATTATCCTTCCCATGGCTACTGGGGAGTAGTATACAGTGTAGTTGGCTAAAAATGTCACAAATCAGGTAGCGGAATAGTGAGACTCCTTTCTGGTCCCACCATTTACCAATTTCCTGACATGAAATAAGTCGTTTAACCTTTAAGTGTCTTATTTTTCTCCTCGGTCAGTCAGGCTGGGTAGGAGTACCTGTCTCACAGGGTAGCATGAGGAATGAATGAGATAATGTGCCTAAACAGTTAACATAGCGCCTGGCACGTGGTGAGCACTCAACTCTTGGCTGCTGTTTCAGCATTACTACTAGGAATCGTGCCTTGTATGTGATTTCTTATATGTTATTGTATGTTATGTCTAGCAGAAGAACTGAGGGGTTCTAAAACTCTTCAGTTTAGTCCTATATTCTTGCCTATTTGAACTCTGATGCTAGAAAACGAGTGGCCAGTGCCAGGGTTTACCACCAGATTCCAAAGGGAGGTCCTCTTTCTTCTGGTCTGAGTTTCTGCATCGCCTGCATTCTTGGCATTGAAAGAAGATCCTTTGTTAGGATGCTAAAGCAAAAGCAAAGCATAAAGAGGAAAAGCAATCATTAGAGGGAAGTTTGTCTGTGACCTGGATCCTACTAGCCATAATTGCCTTGGTTTAGACAGCTTCTGCGACTTTTCTGAATGTTGAATATAGCTATATACATATATAAAGTTAAGTATTCTCTCTCCAAATGTATACATTTTTTTGGCTGCACCACACAGCTTATGGAATTTTAGTTTCCCAATCAGGGATTGAACCTAGGCCCTCAGCAGTGAGCGCACTGAGTACTAACCTCTGGACCACTAGGAAATTCCCTCTAAAGTATACATTCTTAATTAGTTAATTAACTTTATTTTGGGCTGCTCTGGGTCGTCCTTACTGCACATAGAATTTTTCTAGTCGTGGCAACTAGGGGCTAGTCTCTAGATGCAGTGCATGAACTCATCACCTTGATGTCTTCAGTAGTTGTGGTTGTGGTGCACGGGCTTCATTGCCCATGGCATATGGGATCTTCCTAGACCAGGGATTGAACTCATATCCCCTGCATTGGCAGGTGGATTCTTAACCACTGGACCACCAGGGAAGTCCAAATGTATAATTTTTATAACAACTCTAAATTTCACCTTTTTAAGTATTAAATTCAGTGAAGTGAATGTCGCTCAGTTGTGTCGGACTCTTTGTGACCCCATGGACTATACAGTCCATGGAATTTTCCAGGCCAGAATACTAGAATGGCTAGCCTCTCTCTTCTCCAGGGGATCTTTTCAACCCAGGAATCAAACCAGAGTCTCTTGCATTACAGGCGGAATTCTTTACCACCTGAGCTATATTCACATTGTTGTGCCACCATTACAACTAATTTCAGAGTATTTCTGTCATGCCCTCTCCTCCAAGAAACCCTCACTCATCATCAGTCACTCCCTATTCCCTTCAACACCTCCAACCCTAGGCCATCATGAATCATTCTGTCTCTATGGCATTGCCTGTTCTTGATAGTGCATTTAAATGTGATCATATAATCTGTGACATTTTGCATCTGACATTCCACTTAGCATAATGTTTTCAAGGTTCGTTCATGCTATATCTTGTGTTAAGAGCATCCTTTTTATGGCTGAATAATATTTCATTGTCAAATGCTTCCCAGTGTTTAAGTACTAGCCACTGTAAACCTCTGACTTACTCCACAGCCTTAGAGTAGCTGTTCTTCTCTTCCCTGTCCCTAATAGAGAGGGTTTTCTGCACTCCAGGGACACTTGGGGAGGGCTGGATTCCAGAGGTTGTTCACATCCCCATTGGATGCTGGTATCTTAGCATCCGTGTACACTTTCAGATGTTACAGACCCACACGATAGAGCTGAGACAAAAGGGTCTTTTGTTCAGAGCTGAGAGAAAAGAGTCTTTGTCCTCCAAGCACAGACATATAAAAAAGTCTTGCAGCTTCCTATCCTTGCACAGATGGGCAGTGTCCTCTGTCTGCAAAGAGCCAGAGAAGAGGGCTAGATGACAAATGTTACCTTGCCTTCTGCCCCATCTCAGTTCTGATTATTGGACATCTGTTGTGCCTCCAGAGTTCTAATCGACTGTATGTAAAGGATCAGGCTAGCGACATGTTTCTAGGCTAGGCTGACATTTGAATTAAGATAATCCTAAGAACAAAACAAGCAATATTTGGCATTGTGGGGAAATACCATCTGTATGTACTTTGGAGTGATGTGGATCTGGGTATGAATTTCTCACCTGCTACCATGGGTCCTCAGCCTCTCAGTCATAGTGGCCTCATCTGCTAAATGACATGACAATATCATAAGAGCCATCTCCCAGGGTAATGGTGAGGAAGAACTGAGTCCAGTTTCTGGCCTAGAGTAAGGTCTTCATTATGGGAACTTACCTGGCTATTCCTACTTGGGTAGACTTTTGGTAAACAAAGCATCTTCTTTGGTGTAGTCATGAATAGCTTTTGACTTTGGCATCAGACAGATGTGGGTTTGCCTCCGGACTTCACCCCTTATTAGATGTGTGAACTTCTGTGTACTCAGTTTCTGTTACCTCTTTTGGGAACAGTTACACTTTACAGTTTTGTTGGAAGGTTTCAACTCCATGATGTTTCTAAAGCATCCCAGCCCGTGGCAGGGGCTCCAAACAGAGTAACTCTTACTACCAATGAAAAACCAAATATTTCTTTTAAATTGTAATATAATTGCTTTATAATATTGTGTTAATTTCTGCTGTACAGTAAGGTGAATCAGCTTATACATCCATCTGTCCCCTCCCTCTTGGACCTCCCTCCCACCCCCAACCCCCATCTCACTGCTCTAGGTGGTCAGAGAACACTGAGCTGAGCTCCCTGTGTTACACAGCAACTTCCCACTAGCTGTCTATTTTACATATGGTCATGTATATATTTCAGTGCTGCTCTCTCAATTCGTCCCCTGACTCTTCCCACCCTGTGTCTACATGTCCGTTCTCTATGTCTGTGTCTCTATTCTTGCCTGGGAAATAGGTTCATTTGTACCATTTTTCTAGATTCCACATATATGTGTTAATATATGACATTTGTTTTTCTGATAAAATGTGGTACATATACTCAGTGGAATATTATTCAGCCACTAAAAGAAACAAAATAGGGTCATCTGTAGAGAAGTGGATAGACATAGAGTCTCTTATACGGAGTCAAGACCAATATTTCTTAAGGTATCATATCAGTCTATACAGGCTCCTTGCCTTCCCATTTAGAATATGCTTTAGATTCCTGTCCATGGCATACAGAATCCTACACAATCTGGCTTTGCCTCCTTGACTGACCTCATCTCCAGCCACTCTCTTGCTTCATCATAGCCATATTAGCCTCCTTGTTATTTCTCAGCCTGATTCTCTCTTTCTTGCTTCAGAGTCTTTGCATTTGCTGTTCCCTCTCCCTGTATGTCTTCAGATCTGACAGTTGGTGGCTGCTTCTTGTCACTCAGGCTTCAGTGCACGAGTTACCTGCTCACAGAGCCTTTCTCAGTGACCCAATGCAGTTTTCCCATCTCCTAGTTGCTGTGTTTTATTTTCTTTGTAGCATTTATTGCTACACGATATTGTTTTCTTTGACTTCATGTTGATTGTCAATTTCTCCCACTAGAATAGAAGCCCCAGGATGCAGCACCTTGCCACTGTCTGGCTCATTACTGAATCACAGCAACTAGAGCAGGACTTGGGTAACAGTACAATAAATAATTATTGAATGGATAGATGGATGGAGTGAGATGGCGAAGGGATCTTGATTCTGGCTTTTGGGATTGTCCTGATCACTAGGAGTGGAATTCCCTGCATGGTGTGGAACTGCCTGTGGATTACATGGTAATAGCTCATAGAATGAATTACATCTTTAAGTGGAAAGAATCCTAATGGACTATCCTCCTGCATAGCATCTCTCTCTAGGAGGTGCACTGAACACCTAAAAATATGCTTCCTGTTAGGCAGCCACCTCTGTGCATCAGTGAGGTAGATCTATTTGCATCGCCCAGATAATTTCATGTGTTGTCTGCCTCACTTTGCATGTCGATACAGATTTGGTATGTTTTATGTTCTGGTAAACAGGCTCTGGGAGGCATTGAAAGTATTAGACACCTGGCTTGCTAACTAATAATACACTGGAGTTAGGGAGATAGTTTGCATGCAAACCTATGGGTACAGATGGTGAGTCTGTTGGCATAAATTAGCAAAGTCCATAGAGGAGCCTGGGCTTGACAATTTTATTGTACGTGGGAGGTTACTAAAAAAATAGTTAAGGGTCTCTGGAAAAATAAGCAATAGCTGTCTGCTGCTTTTGCAGAATTAACAAAGGCAGAATGTCCTTGACTGAGACACTTTGTTTGGATTTCTTTCTGTGTGTGTGTGTGTGTGAGGATATTAACAGTTAAGCAGGAAAGGATCTGAAAATAAACAAGGATGTGGTGATTCCTGATGATTGGATTTACCCAAGCCTGTCTCTAACCAAGTAGAGAGATGAGAATTCTCCCCGGGGTCTCGGGCACCTCTTGGTCAAGAATTCTCATGTCTTTAGCTTCTTGCAGTTCTCTCAAAGTCCTTTGAAATCAGTATAATGAGAAACAAGAAGAGAGAAGTGCTGAGACTCAGGGTGGAGCTGATCCAGTGGTGGTGGCAGCCCCAAATGCTGCCCCCTGGGTGTGAGAGATCCTGATTCATAGATAGATGAGTTTCTAATAAGCTCCTCATGTGATTCTGATGCACATGTTTGAAACGTACTCTGAGAAACACTGATTTGTGTCTTTCACCTACTGAAGTTTTAAAATTTTTGACTATAACCCAAGCCTCATACCTCTCATGAGGCCCCATTTTCATCTCCTGCCTTCCAGCTGCACAAGATCCATTCAGTTCAGTTCAGTTTCTCAGTTGTGTCTGACTATTTGCACTCCCATGGACTGTAGCACGCCAGGCATCCCTGTCCATCACCAACTCCCGGAGGTTACTCAAACTCATGTCCATTGAGTTGGTGATGCCATCCAATCATCTCATCCTCTGTCATCCCCGTCTCCTCCCACCGTCAGTCTTTCCCAGCATCATGGTCTTTTCAAATGAGTCTGCTTTTCATGTCAGGTGGCCAAAGTGTCGGGGTTTTGGCCTCAGCATCAGTCCTTCCAATGAATATTCAGGACTGATTTCCTTTAGGATGCACTGGTTGGATCTCCTTGCAGTCCAAGGGACTCTCAAGAGTCTTCTCCACCACCACAGTTCAAAAGCATAAGTTCTTCAGCACTCAGCTTTCTTTATAGCCCAACTCTCACATCCATACATGACTACTGGAAAAACCATAGCTTTGATTAGATGGACCTTTTTTGGCAAAGTAATGTCTCTGGCTTTTTAATATGCTGTCTAGGTTGGTCATAACTTTTCTTCTAAGGGGTAAGCATCTGTTAATTTCATGGCTGCATTCACCATTGGCAGTTATTTTGGAGCCCCCCAAAATAAAGTCTGTCACTGTTGGCCCATCTATTTGTCATGAAGTGATGGGACCAGATGCACTGATGTTAGTTTTCTGAATCTTGAGTTTTAAGCCAACTTTTCCACTCTCCTCCTGTACTTTCATCAAGAGGCTCTTTAGTTCTTCTTCACTTTCTGCCGTGAGGGTGGTGTCATCTGCATATCTGAGGTTATTGATATTTCTCCGGGCAATCTTGATTCCAGCTTGTGCTTCATCCAGCCCAGCATTTCTCATGATATACTCTGCATATAAGTTAAATAAACAGGGAGACAATATACAACCTTGACGTACTCCTTTTCCTATTTGGAACCAGTCTGTTCCATGTCCAGTTTTAATTGTTGCTTCCTGACCTGCATACAAATTTCTCAGGAGCAGGTCAAGTGGTCTGGTAGTCCCATCTCTTGAAGAATTTTCCACAGTTTATTGTGATCCACCCAGTCAAAGGCTTTGGCATAGTCAATAAAGCAGAAATAGATATTTTTTGGAACTCTCTTGCTTTTTCAATGATCCAGCAAGTGTTGGCAATTTGATCTCTGGTTCCTCTGCCTTTTTTAAAACCAGCTTGAACATCTGGAAGTTCACAGTTCAAATACTCTTGAAGCCTGGCTTGGAGAATTTTGAACATTACTAGCGAGTGAAATGAGTGCAATTGTGCCATAGTTTGAGCATTCTTTGGCATTTCCTTTCTTTGGGATTGGAATGAAAACTGACCTTTTCTAGTCTCATAGCTATTATTTGCCACTAGACAAGAGAAGAGCTCTTTATTGGGCATTACCTCCCTTTCTTACTGCATATGTGCATCTCTCTGTTTGGCAGCCTTTGATCTCCTTTTGATTCATATTTTTCCATCTTCAAGCAGATGCTAAAATTCCTTCCCAATTATAGTTAGTAAAGGGTTTTAATTCACTGTTTTAACCAGAGACTCCATGTAGATGCTATGGTGAATGGAGTCTCCCCCAAATTCATGTGTTGAAATCCTAACCCCGAAGGTGATGGTATCAAAGGATATAGGGCCTATACAATTTTAATGTCCTAAAGTAAAAAAAAAGATATAGGGTCTTTGGGAGGTGCTTAGGTCGTGAGAGTGGAGCCTTCATGAATGAGACTGGTTCCTTTATAAAAGAGACCTGACAGAGCTCCATCACCCCTTCCACCATGTGAGGATGCAATAAGTCTCAGGACAGTGCACTTGCCCGACCATGCTGCTACCCTGATCTCAGACTTCCATCCTTCAGAACTGTGAGAAATGAATTTCTGTTGTCGGTAAGCCACCCAGTCTATAGTATTTGGTTGTTGTTGTGCAGTCGCTAAGTCGTATATAACTCTGTGTGACCCCATGAACTGCAGCATGCCAGGCTCCTCTGTCCTCCTCTATCTCCCAGTTTGCTCAAATTCTCATCCATTGAGTTGGTGATGCTATCTAACCATCTCATCCTCTGTTGTCCCCTTCTCCTTCTGCCCTCAGTCTTTCCTAGCATCAGGGCCTTTTCTAGTGAGTCGGTTCTTCGCATCAGGTGGCCAAAGTATTGGAGTTTCAGCTTCTGCATCAGTCCTTCCAATGAATATCCAGGACTGATTTCCTTTAGGATTGATTGGTTTGATCTCTTTGCAGTCCAAAGGATTCTCAAGAGTCTTTTCCAACACCACAGTTCAAAAGCATCAATTCTTTGGTGCTCATCCTTGTTTATGGTCCAACTCTCCCATCCATACATGACTACTGGAAAAATTATAGCTTTGAATATATCGGCCTTTGTCAGCAGTGTGATGTCTCTGCTTTTTAGTATGCTGTCTGGGATTGTCATAGTTTTCTTCCAGGGAGCAAGCTATGACAATCCTAGACACCATATTAAAAAAGCAGAAACACGGCTAAAGGAGGGTTTCAGAGAGGGAGCTACATTTGAGGGGAGCTAGAAACACAGGCAGGACATCTACAGATAAAGTTGGAGGGAGAGTGCTGTCTAGAAAAAGGTGATAGTGTGAACATACTTATGCAGTAAGTGAAACATCTTTCCAACTTAACAGGTGTTAAGTTATCAGAACCACGTGGCATCAGATGGAGCAGAGGTGGGTTTAAAATGCAGATTCCAGACCCATAACCTCAGTTTTTGCTTTTGTAGGTCCTGCACAGGACTTAGGGATCTCAATTTCAACAAGCTCCCACCTGAGTGGTTTTGATAAAGGTGTTTCATGTAACACAGTTTGAGCAACAGTGGACTAGTCTAATGATAGTTTGTAGAGATGTAGAGACTGAGACTCAGGGAGATGAGTGATCTCTTGGTTACAGGTATACATTATGAGGATGCTGTGAAAGATTGTTTCCAGCTCAGGTGGGCTCTGAGCCAGTCTCCTTAAAGTCTTTTCTAATTTGTACTTGGCTGTAAATTTAATACCCTTTTTATGATACTTGAAAGAGCTGCACACTTTCATGGTCTGGCCATTACTGCTAGCATTAAAGAAATGACCATTACTGGTACTTAATATATATCTTCCTCCAGTTCCCTAATGACTATAAGGCACATAGCCAAAGAGGCACCCTGTATGCCTGTAGCACACATGTGATGATAGCCCACACCTCTTCTCTCGGGGTGGGCTTGACAGGCAGCAGCTTTTTCTTCCTTCAGGCATTCTAGCTGCCCTCCCACATATTGCCCCAGCTGTTGTGACCCTATTAAGAAAGGTAAGGGCCTTTACCCCAAGGCACTCCCTCTGTTCCTTAGCCCCCCACGGATCTCCAGGTTAGCCGTGAGTGCTAACTTTCAAGTTCACAGATTCTGAGTTAGCAGGAATGGCCCATCCGTAAGAACCCTAAAGAATTACTTTAGGAACTGAACCAAGGAAAATGATGAATGTGTGTGCTAATATGAACTTCTCTCTCCACCCTCAAGTTTCTCGGGGAAATGTGCAGAAAGGGGTGATGGTGTGGGAGCCCTTGTGTCTTCACCAGCCTTAGTAAACTGCCTGAATTCCTGCACGTCACCCCTACCTGTCATGTAGGATCACAGCATGGCAATCAGGGGGTAAATGGATCATCATTTAGATTCATCAGAGTGTGTCATGTCAGAATTCTTTTGAGTTCAGAATGCTTGAAGAGGATATGAGACAGAAGTTGATTTGTGTAGGGATGAAATGTCCAGTTTCCATCTTACAATTTTCTTTCCCCATTGATATTTAGAACTGAAGCACCATTAGTCCCGAGTAAGAAACAGCAGCTAAAATACCCTTGAATCCGTTTCTTCCCACAAGCCTGGATGGCATTGGACACTGAAAACCTGAGTGTGGTGGAGAGACCAAGATGAGAATAAACAGGATGGAACAAGTCAGCTGGTCAGGAGGAGATGGGAAGGATGAACCGTTTTTCTCCCTATGTTTCCATGCGTGGCAGCAGCAGCAGTTTCTTAAGCACTCTCCTATCCTGGCCAGTACAAAGTATGTTCTGTTTAAATATCTCTTGGGAGTTTGGGTGTGAGAGAGGGGTGGCTACTTGAATAGATTCAGTGATTTTTGATTTGTGAAGCATTTTGCCAATCATCTTGCATGGGATGTGCTGTGTTAAGTCATTTCAGTTGTGTTCAACATATTTGTGACCCTATGGACTTTAGCCTGCCAGGCTCCTCTGTCCATGGGATTCTCCAGGCAAGAATAGTGGAGTGGGTAGCCATGCCCTCCTCCAGGGAATCTTGCCAAGCCAGGGATCAAACCTGCATCTCTTATGTCTTCTGCATTGGCAGGTGGGTTCTTTACCACTAGTGCCACCTGGGAAGCCCAATTATCTAGCAGAAGGAAGGGCAAAATTCCCAGACTTGGCTCTCCACTCTCATTATTCATAGATTTCCTGCACACTGACTTGCTATAGCCTCCAAGAGAGCTTCTTCCATATACAGATGCTGGACACCAGCAGGAGGTGGCAATGGGGGGAGAAATTTTCAGCATATAAATTGCTTTAAGGACACTCATTTAGATTTAATAGAATAATTATTAAGATAATTATTGAGCTAAATGGCATGTCATGTTAGTAATTGAATATTGCATAAACAAGATATAGTGGCTATAATTATAGTCCTCTGGATACCTTAATAGGTATATTAAGAGAAGTCAGTGAACCACAAAGATTTCACTAAAAGTCAATATTTCAAGAAATCTATCAGCTGTCCCAGACTATAAATACCACCTTGGTCTGTAGAAAATATACAGTTAACAGAAATATGATCTTCAGGGTGCCACATTTTTCTCAGTGTGTCTAAACTTGGTATTTTATGGCACTGGAAGTGAATCGAATTATAGCGAACATTGACTAGATGCCTCAACATATGAGTTACTGTCTCTAGATATTAAAGGGTATAGAACTGCCTTCACCTTGCTTAGGTTGCTGGGATATTACATAATATACTGCAATAGTCACTGTTATGAGGCTTTATGTTATATGGTATACGGAAGTCTTTATAACCTCTAAATGTGTCTCAGATGACTGGGTAAAGCTTTACAGGGTAAAGCATCCAGACTTGGAGTTTAAAACCAAGATCTGCCCTTGGCTAGCCCTGTGACCCTGAACAAGGTGCATCATCTCTCTGGATTTCAATTTTCTCACCTGCAAAACGGGGATAATGATGACGCTTCACTTTCAGAGCTGATGTTGGGGTGGAAACAAATCAAGCAGCTTGAGAGAACCTTATTTGAGGCATAGTAGTAGTGCAGTCAACATTTGCTTTCCTATAAATGCCAAGCAATTTGCAAACAAGTATTTGAATTCATTAAATTGAGTGACTTAGAACCAGATAGTAACTGTATTCAAATTTACCTCTTTGAAGCCATCATTATCTTTTCCATGTGGTCAGAATGCAGTTAAGAGCGCAAGCTTTGATGTCATGCTTCCTCATGTAATTCACTGTGGCTTGTAGGTCAGTTATATAACCTCTCAGTTTCCTTATCTGTAATTTGCAAGAATCCTATACTTACCCCATGGAACTGCCACAAAGGTTAAATCATGCAAGCAACATGGGCTTAGCAGGACACCTGCTCAAATCGAGCATTCAGTCAATGTTAGCAATCAATCTTGCTTTGAAATAAGGGGTGCACAGCATGTTAATGAGGACAGTATGCAAATGACAATCTTTGGGGAGCTAATGGTGTGGGCTTTGAAACTTCTGATGAATATATCTTCTTCCTTATTCCTTCTCCAGATCTCAAATAGTATTTTATACTTGGAAACAGCAATCAGCATTATAATACAATTATAAAACCCATTCATTTCTCCAACAACAAATGGTTTTTGGGTGCCTGTTAAGTACTCAGAATTCGCTGGGATCTAGATACAGTTAAAAACAGAACAGTCATGGTGCTTATTCTCATGGAGGTTGGAATTTAGGTCATTTGTGGGGTACTATTCTTGGTGCTAGAGAAACATACTCTGTAGTCTTGGGATGTTTAGCATCTAGTTGGACCACCTTAAGTCCTTTCTGGAGCAAGACAGATTTTAACTAGAATAATAATAACAGTCTACCTGAATCTATGAGCAGGTGTAGGCATATAAAAATAAATGATACAATATGGCATGGCTGAATACCATGTGAGTGATGCATTATACTAGGAGAATTGAAAAGAAAAGATGATCAATTAGGGTGATTTTTATGATCTAACTGATTCCAGGGTGATCAGGGGGTAGAGTTAGTGCTTGGAACATGGGTCAGATTTTATTGGATGTCAAGGACCAAGGAGATTATGAATAATGAGCAAAGGCAAGGAGGCAGAAATGTATGGAGTATGTTTAGGGAGCATAGATTACTTTAACCAAGTTTAGTTCAGTTGCTCAGTTGTGTCCGACTCTTTGTGACCCTATGGACCACAGCATGCCAGGCCTCCCTGTCCATCACCAACTCCCAGAGTTTACTCAAACTCATGTCCATTGAGTCAGTGATGCTGTCCAGCCATCTCATCCTCTGTTGACCCCTTCTCCTCCCGCCTTCAATCTTTCCCAGCATCAGGGTCTTTTCAGATGAGTCTTCTCATCAGGTGGCCAAAGTATTGGAGTTTCAGCTTCAACATCAGTCCTTTCAATGAATATTCAGGACTGATTTCCTTTAGGATGCACTGGTTGGATCTCACTTGTGTCCAAGGGACTCTCAAGTCTTCTCCAACACCACAGTTCCAAAGCATCAATTCTTCTGTTCTCATCTTTCTTTATAGTTCAACGCTCATATCCATACATGACTACTGGAAAAACCATAGCTTTGACTAGACGGACCTTTGTTGGCAAATAATGTGTCTGCTTTTTAATATGCTGTCTAGGTTGGTCATAACCTTTTTTGAAGGAGTATGCATCTTTTAATTTCATGGCTGCAGTCACCATCTGCAGTGATTTTTGGAGCCCCCAAAAAAGTCTGTCACTGTTTCCACTGTTTCCCCATCTATTTGTCATGAAGTGATGGGACCAGATGCCATGATCTTAGCTTTCTGAATCTTGAGTTTTAAGCCAACTTTTCCACTCTCCTCCTGTACTTTCTTCAAGAGGTTCTTTAGTTCTTCTTCACTTTCTGCCATAAGGGTGGTGTCATCTACATATGTAAGGTTATTGATATTTCTCCAGGCAATCTTGATTCCAGCTTGTGCTTCATCCAGCCCAGCATTTCTCATGATGTATGCTGCATATAAGTTAAATAAGCAGAGTGACAGGATACTCCTTTCCCAATTTGGAACCAGTCTGTTGTTCCATGTCCAGTTCTAACTGTTGTTTCCTGACCTGCATACAGATTTCTCAGGAGGCAGGTCAGGTGGTCTGGTAGTCCCATCTCTTGAAGAATTTTCCACAGTTTGTTATGACTTTAAAACCAAAGGGAGAGATTTTTATATAGGACAGTATGTGCAGCTGGAGCTGTATAGTTGAGGAAATACATATGAATGTTATTTTGTAGGAACTTGAGTATCAGGTGGTGACTTTAAAGTACCATTGAAATTGTCCAAATAGGGAGGCAATGTGTACAAAGCAGCATTTTTGGAAGCTGGAGATTTCAGTGTGTGATGAATCACTTTGCTATGTATTGGAGTAGAGTTATCAGGAATGAGCAATTTCAATACTCCCCATCCTAGGGATGAGGACTAGGGTGGTGACAGTTATAAGTGAAAGAAGTAGTTCATTTCCACTTCTCCAAATTTATTATAAGGAATCAGACAATGATGTCAAGATGTGTGCAGAGATGTTGATCCTATCTTCTTAAAGTGAAAGAAAGTGAAAGTCCCTCAGTCTTGTCTGACTTCTTGCAACCCCATGGACTGTAGCCCACCAGGCTCCTCTGTCCATGGGAGTTTTCAGGCAAGAATACTGGAGTGAGTTGTCATTCCCTTCTCCAGGGGATCTTCCCAACCCAGGGATCAAACCTGGGTCTTTTGCACTGCAGGCAGATTCTTTACTATTTGAGCCCCCCAGGGAAGCCTAACATCTTAAATATTCTTTAAATAAACGAAACATCACAAATGTGTGAGTTTTATGGTTTTAAGCCCTCCTTTCCCATAGTTCATTTATTTCCCTCTTTGTCTACTCTGTGTTGCCATGAATACAGCAGCCATCTCCATGCACATTTTTATATTTTTATGGCCATAATGCTTTCACAAGCAGTATAATGTTATTTGCCAGTTTTTAAACTTGATATGAATGTCATTATACTGTACATTTCCCTCTTTAAACCAAAGGTCAGTTGCCTTTGGTTTCCCAAAGTTTCTGCTGCAGTGTGTTTGGATTGGGACCAAGAATTCACATCGCTGACACATTTCAGGGACCATATTTTGAGAATCACTGCTTTATTCCCTAAAGAATAATATTCCATTGTCTGACTGCTGTGGCTGCCAAGTCTCTTCAGTCATGTCCGACTCTGTGTGACCCATAGACGGCAGCCTACCAGGCTCTCCCGTCCCTGGGATTCTCCAGGCAAGAACACTGGAGTGGGTTGCCGTTTCCTTCTGAAATGCATGAAAGTGAAAAATGAAAGTGAAGTCACTCAGTCGTGTCCTACTCTTAGCGACCCCACGGACTGCAGCCCACCAGGCTCCTCTGTCCCTGGGATTTTCCAGGCAAGAGTACTGGAATGGGGTGCCATTGCCTTCTTTGATTATCTGATTATGCCTCAGTATATTTAACTGTTCTTTTCTTGATGGATGTTGTTTCATTTTTCAGAATTCTAAACAATGTTGAAGTGGACATTGTCTTCTTGCACCCATATGAGAGTTTCTATTGTATATATATTCAATACATTGGAAATATTGCTGAATGGTTGGGAATACTCATCTTCAACTTTATGAAATTTTACCATATCATTTTCAAAGTGGTTACACTAAGTCTTACTCTCCTTAACCTGATACATACACACACCTGTGTGTCAGATTACCAATTGTTATGCTGTTGCTGCTGCTAATTCGCATCAGTCATGTCTGACTCTGTGAGACCCCATAGACGGCAGCCCACCAGGGTCCTCTGTCTATGGGATTCTCTAGGCAAGAATACTGGAGTGGGTTGCCATTTCCTTCTCCAGTGCCTGGAAATGAAAAGTGAAAATGAATTCTCTCAGTTGGATCCGACTCTTCATGACCCCACAGACTGTAGCCTACCAAGCTCCTCCGTACATGGGATTTCCCAGGCAAGAGTACTGGAGTGGGGTGCCATTGATGTCTCCTACCGGTTATTATACATCCTCACAAAAACTCAGGTCTGATTTTTAAACTGGCACTCTGATGCATAGTCTATTGTTGTTTGCATTTATGTTTCTCTGTTCATTAGGAGGTTAAGTATCTTTTCAGATGTTTTGTTGGCCATTTGAGTTTATATACATTTTGCATTGTTTTAGATCCATGTTGTCAATAGAAATATAACATTCCTCCCATCATGTAATTTAAAATTATCTAGTAGCCACATTAGAGAAAGTAAAAAGAAGCAGGTGAAACTAATTTCAACATTTAATCCAATACACACATCCCAAATATTATCAGTTAAAACAGTCCTTAGACACATTGTAAATGAGATATTTAAAGTTATTTTTGCATCTGTTAAGTATTTCACACTTAAAACAACTTGGACCAGCCACATTTCAAATGCACAGTAGTTACATGTGATTAGTGGCTGGTGGTGATAGTTTAGTTGCTAAATTGTGTCTGACTCTCGCAACCCCCTAATAGACTGTAGCCCACCAGACTCCTCTGTCCATGGGATTCTCCAGGCAAGAATACTGGAGTGGGTTGCCATTTCCTTCTCCAAGGGGACCTTCCCAATCCAGGGACCGAACCCTGGTCTCCTGCACTGCAAGCAGATACTTTACCCATTGAGCTACCAGGGTTAGTGGCTACCCTATTGTAAAGTTCTGGTGCTCAGTGCATCTTAGGATATATATACAAGTTGCAAAGAATTTCACCATTCTTAACTTGTTTTTTCAGTTTTTGTATGTTGCTTCATATGATACTAAACATTTTTAGTTTTAAAGTAGTTACATTTTCAGTTATTTCCTTTATGATTTGTGATTTGTGTCCTGTTTAAAGGTAAAGTCTTCCTTACCTGTGATCATAAAAATGTTCTACAGAATATTTCTTGCCAAGTTTTTAGTTTTTCTTTTAACCTTGAATATTTTAATCCAATGAAATTTAATTTTAATGAATGTCGCCAGGAAGGGATCTTGTTGAAAAAAATTGTTTTCCATATAGTAGTGAACCAATTCTCTCAAACCAGTTACTGAATAGTCCACTATATTCCAGTTATTTGTAGTGGTACTTATGCATCAAGTGGGCTTTTTTTTTGTACTTCATTGATCCATTGGTCTGCCACTGTGCCAATACCACAGTGTTTTAAAATTTACTAAAGCTTTTTAAAAAAATATATTTATTTATTTTCTTTACATTATTGTGTTGATTTTGCCATACATTGACATGAATCCGCCATGGGTATACATGTGTTCCCCTTCCAGAACCCCCCTCCCACCTCCTTAAAACAAGTTTTGTATTTATTAGGGTTAGTCTCTCCAGTTGTTTTCCTTTAACATTTTATTGGCCATAATATGAATATTAAAATCAGCTTAGAAGGGTTCATGAAAACTCATTTTTGGATTTTGATCAGGCTTGCATTGAATTTAAGGTCATGTTTTATGAAAGCATTATATACTGTCTATTAAATTTTATAATTTCTTCCAGAAAGGTATGATGTATATTTTATGTGTGTACCATGCTGTGCTTAGTTGCTCAGTCATGTCTGAATCTTTGCAACCCCATGGACTGTAGCTCTCCAGGCTTTTCTGTCCATGGGGATTCTCCAGGCAAGAATACTGGAATGAGTTGCCATGCCCTCCTCCAGGGATTGAATCCAGGTCTCTTGCATTGCAGATGGATTCTTTACTTAGTCTGAGCCACCAAGGAAGCCCATTTTATGTCTAGGTACCTTATAGTTTTTTATTACTATTGCAAATAATCTTTAAAAATTTATGATTTTTGCTTGATAATGTTTGAGAATGTGATTGATATTTTTGTCTTTTGTATCCTTGTAACTCTTACCTTGCAGTCTTAATGAATCCTATATAAAAATTTATGTAGAAATAATTCACTTTTTTTTGCCTTGTGGGCATGCAGGATAGACTAGATTGAACCTGTGACCACTGCTGTGGAGGCACAGAATTCTAACTAGGTAATCGCCAGGGAATTCTCTAATTCACTTTCGTTTGGTATAGAGTTCTGTGAAGTGAGAGAAATGAATATAGTTGTTGAACCACCACTGCATCCAGGATATAGAACAGTTTTATTATGCCCCCAAATTTCATTGTGTTGCCCCTTTCTTTAACACTTTTCTTCATGTCCATTCTCTGGAAATCACTCACCTATTTTGTCTCTATAGTATCGCCATTCACAAAATATCATATAACTGGAATTGCACTGTATTTATCCTTTGGAAATCTGAGTTATTTCACGTAGCAATATATGTCTGAGATTTACATATGTTGTTGCATATATTAATAGTTTATTACTTTTTATTGCTGAGTAGGATTCCATTGTACAGATGGACTATAATTAATTCATTCACTAGATGAAAAACATTTGAGTTGTTTCCAGGTTTTGGTGATGATGAATAAAGTTGCTATAAATATTAACATACAGTATTTTCAGGAATTTGTTGTCATTTCTCTTGGATAAATATCTATGACTCAGGATAAATATGTTTAACTTCATAAGAAATTGTTAAATGGTTTACTAAAGTGACTGTACTTTGCATTCCACTATTAACATCAAAAAGTGGAAAGTGTTAGTTACCCAGTCAGGTCAAACACTTTGAGATCCCATGGACTGTAGCCTGCCAGGCTCCCCTGTCCATGGGATTTTCCAGGCAAGAACACTGGAGTGGGTTACCATTTCCTTCTCCAGGGGATCTTCTTGATCCAGGGATCAAACCTGGGTCTCCTGCACTGCAGACAGATTTTTTACTGTCTGAGCCACCAGGGAAGCCCCATTTGCATCAGTGATGTGTAATATGTAATAATTACAGTTGCTCCATGTCCTTGTTAGCGTTTGGTATTATCCTAGTTCTTATTTTTGTTTGTTCTTTGGTTCTTCTAATAGATATCTAGAAATATGTCATTGTGTTTTACATTTGCATTTCCTTAATGACCAGTGGTGACAAACATCTTTTTATATACTTATTTGCCATTTGTATATCTGCTTTGATAAAGGTCTGTTAAAATATTGTGCCTATATTAGAAAAATGAAGTTATTTTCTTATTGAATTTTGAGCATTCTTTGGGTGTTCGGGATACAAATCCTTGTCAGATATGTGGCTTGCAAATATTTTATTCTAGTCTGCAGCTTTTCTTATTACTCTTTGATCATTGTTTTAAATAGAGGAAAAATTGCAAATTTGATGGAGTTCAGTTTAGCAATTTTTGATATCATGTCCTAGGGTTCTTTGCTCAACGCCAGATATTGAAGCTTTTTTCTATGTTTTCTTCTACAACTTTTATGGCTTTGTTTTACATTTAGGTCCATGATTAATTTTGAGTTAATTTTGGTATAGAGTACAAGGTATGGCTTTAAGTTCCCTTTTTTGGGAAATGGATGTAGAAAATCTCCAACATCGTTTGTTGGCAAGACTGATAACCTATTTAATTGCTTCTGTATTGTTGTCCACAGTCAACTATTTATGGCATTATTTTTTAATTAAAGAGATATAACTTATGTAACACAAAACATACATTTTAAGTGAACAGTAGTTTTTGCTATATTTATAGAGGTTTGAAACCATCACCACAATATAATTTTGGAATTATCATTACCCCCAAAGGAAGCCTGTTGCCCATTGGCGGTACATCAACTTCATTGGTGCCCCCGTTGTCCCAGTCCTCTGCCATTACTAATCTACCTACTCTCTCTATGAATTTGTCTGTTTGAGATATTTCTCATAATTGTGATTATACAATTTGTAGTCTTCTGGTATTGATTTTTTTTCATGTAGTGTAATGTTGTCAAGGATCATCCATATAGTAGCATGTTTCATAATTTCATTCTTTTTAGTATATAGATTCGTATTCTGCTTTATGTACATGTCCCATATTATTCCTCAGTTGATGGACATTAAGGTTGTTTCCATGGTTTGGCTATTATAAATAATGCTGTTATGAACATTCATACCCAGGTATATGTATATATGTGTATATTTTAATTTTTTTCTGTATATATACCTAAGATTAGAATGGCTGGTAACTCTGTTTTCACTTTTTGAGGAATTTCCAAACTGTATTCCAAAGTGGCTATACCATTTTACATTCCTACCAGCAGTGTAAGAGGATTTCGATCTTTTCAGATCTTTGCCAGTACTTCTTATTGTCTGGCTTTTTATTGATGCCATTTTGCTGCTTATGAAGTGATGTCTCATTGAAGTTTCTTTTTTTTTTTTTGCTTATCAGTCCAAAAAGCTTTTAATTTAAGCTGTATCTGTTAAAGTGGGTACAAGTAATGTTTGTTCTGCATTTCAGGTATCATTGTGTGATAAGTGGTGTAAATTTAGCCCCCTTAAGCCTGATCTCTTGGGAGTTGGATTTTTTTTTCTTTACATTATCGTGTTGGTGAAGTTTTGATTTGCATTTCCCTAATGACTAATCATGGCAAACATCTTTCTAAGGACTTCTTGGTCTTTCTTGTATCTATTCAAACCTTTTATCCATTTTTATTTGGGTAATTTGTCTTACTGTAGGAGTTTTTTATATATTCTGGATGCAAGTCCTTTACTGGAGATATGGCTTGCAAATGTTCTCAGTCTGTTGAGACATCAGTTCCTAAAAGGCAACCTTTGAAAAACAAAATTTTAAAAATTTTGATGAGGGACTTTCTAGGCAGTCCAGTGGTAAAGACTCTGTGCTTCCCCTGCAGGGTGACATAGGTTCAATCTCTGATCCAGAAACTAAGATTCCACATGTTATGTGGTGTGGCTTAAAAAAATATTGATGAACTTCAGTGTTTCTATTCTTTTCTTTTATCATTTATGCAGTATCTGACACATTTAAAAAAAAAATTGCCCATCCCAAGCTCATGAAGGTTTGTTTGCTCTTGTTTTCTTTTATACTTTGACCATTTTGAATTTTTCAATATGATAGGAGATAGAGGTCCAACTTTATAATTTTGTGTGTGAACATTCAGTTGTCCCAGCATAGAACTGTTTGTGCACTCTCAATACTTTTCCATTAATATATGTGTCTTTCTGTAATACGATGCTGTCTTGGTTTCTGTAGATTTAGTGAGTATTATCTGTGAGGCTTTCCAACATTGTTCTGCTTTTTAAAGATTATTTTTACTTTTCTCCTTTGCCTTTCCATATCAGTTCTATGGAATGCTTATTTATTATGATAGTTTGTAGCTTCTCTTGATGTAGAAAGTCTTATCATGCAAATATAGTTTCTACTGCTTTTCCAACTTTTAGATCTTTTTATTTTCTTGTCATATTGCATTACTGGGATTCTCCTGCAAAATACTGAACAGAAGCAGAGAGGACATCCATGTCTTATTTCTAACTTTAAAAAGAATGATTCTTATGTTGCATTAAATGTGGTGTTTACTGTTGGTTTTTGATAGACATACTTTATCAAGCTAGGGAAGTTCTATCTATTTCTATTTTAATATCAGCTTGCTTTCAGTCATTCTGTGCTTCTATGCATATTTTTATCTTGTATACCTCTTTAATGAAAGCTTAGTCTTTTAATGGATTCAGGTTTATCCTCAGGTTTTACTAATAGCTCCTAGCTTTGTATGAGCCATGACCATCTCTTCTCTACACGTGACCATTAAAATTCAAGATTCTAGTTAGAGACCCACAGATATCTCAAGGCTGTTCTCTTAAATAATATTATGTCATATGCTCATTGCCCTGGTTTTCAGGTTCCTCATCACTTTTTGGTTTCTGGTGATTTCTTTTATGAGAGTTCAACTAAATATTTAAAAAGCCTGAGTTTTAAATAAAGTTATGCTTTTCTAGGTATTTTAGGGCAAGAAGGTTTTGGTGATCCATTTCATTATTGAGAGGGCTTCCAGTTGTCTTATTGATAAAGAATCTGCCTGCCAATGCAGGAGATGAGAGTTCCATCTCTGGGTGGGGAAGATTCCCTGGAGATGGGAAGATTCCCTGGAGATGGAAATCTTCAGGGCAACCCACTCCAGTATTCTTGCCTGGAGAACCCCATGGACAGAGGAGTCTGGTGGGCTGCAGTCCATGGGATTGTAAATAGGTAGATGTGACTGAGCAACTGAGCACAGCACATATTATTGGAAACTGAAGATTTTCACATCATTTATAAATGAGGAAAAAATGAAAAGAACCCAACAACTTATCTAGTGAATAGCCTAGTGGCTTCAAATGTTTGATACTCAGTAAATATTTGTTGAATGCTTCATGAGTTATAGCTCCTGACAGAAGAAGAAGAGAATGCAGTAAAAAATAATGTACCAGTGTTTTGAGCCTGGGAAAATGATGGTGCCACTGATAGACAGGGAGGAAGGCTAGTAAAAATGCTAATTTGTTGGAAAAGATATGAGTTTGATTTCAGCTGTATTTTGTTGGAGATGGTAGAAGGCCTTGCTTATTGAGAGTTTTGGCTGGGTATGTGGGACTATAGCTATGGAGAAAGGTCAGGGATGAATGAATAAGCTTGGGAATGGTTGACAATATGGCGATGATTGATATCATGTTGCTGAGGTAGAAAGTATAAAGTCAGAATAGTAGGATGGGTGTAAGATTTAGCCTTGGTTGGGGTAGAAAGAGAAAGCACAATCTTCAAAAGTAAATATTAAAGGCTAGGGTCCAAGAAATAAGATACCGAAGACATTGTAGTATCACAAAACCATAGGATAGAGATTTCAAGGAAGAAAGGGTTGTTTCAGGAGTAGTTGGCCAATAGATTCAGGTACTGTGTAGAGCTAAAGACTCTTGGATTTACTCACTGCTGCTGCTAAGTCGCTTCAGTCATGTCCGACTCTGTGCGACCCCATAGACGGCAGCCCACCAGGCTCCTCCATCCCTGGGATTCTCCAGGCAAGAACACTGGAGTGGGTTGCCACTTCCTTTTCCAATGGATTTACCCACTAAGAATGGTTTTATTCCAGTTCTATTTATAACCCCACGAGAATAAGCATGTTATAACATTTCTCTTTTTATCTATAATTTTCATTTTTAGTCTAATCAAAGAATCAAAAAGAATGGTTTGGGTTATGATTTCTTCCACATGTGTATGCTTTTGTGTTTACATGTGTATGCATATATAAACACATCTTTGAAAGTACATCTTGTTGTTATACATATCTGTAAATGTAGTTGTAGAAAAGCCACTTATAGATTTCCTGCTATTGGAAAGCCACAATATACTGTTTTAAAATATTTTAAAATTTGCTCAAAGGAAAGAGCATAGCCCCTTAAAAAATTACGTGCGTTTAGAAGTGGCTTGAAGTCTGTTACATCAGTTTCTAAAGAAGCCGACCATGTGCTAATGCCAACTAAAAGTCACGGGAAGCATGCTGTGAACATGTGCAGAGTATGACTGTAATCTTCTTTTCTCCTCATCTCTCTTTTCTTCCTGCTACAAGTAATGAGAATTTTTACAGGCTAGAAACCTGGAAAGGAAAATAGGACATTTTTATAAAGGTTGTAAACTAGCAACTAGGTCTGACCTGCTAGTTGTGGGGGAAGGGGGAGTATCAACAATTGAATGAAAGCCATTTGAAAGCCTTTTATGATAAACTGTTCCAAAGCTTGAAAGTACTGGAACCAAATATGGGATACACCTATAATCTTCCTACAAATTTCTGACTCAAAAAATATTAAGGGTGAGTTATAGAGTTATTTATTTTTTAATTTTTTACTTAGTGTTAGATGAATGTCTAGAATTAGACTAAACACAATGGCTATCGGTTCATCAGGCTTACCTCATTTCAACCCACATTAAAATCTTAGTATAGATTATGTATCACATTTCTTGTGTTGTATTGAAATTATTTTTATTATTTTTCAATAGTTTTATTTGTAGAGTTATGTTTGTAATAAAGCTTAAATGTCTTTCCATGTATAATGCAGACAAATGTGCACTGATATTCCCCTTAGTTGTTAGGTATAATGGTGTGTCTAGATTAAAATCTTTGTTGCCTGTTGTCTTTAGCTGGGAATGATTTAATCAAAAGAACCTGTTATGTATTTGACCCTCTGAACTGTGGGAAGTTCATCAATACCATCAATAGCATAGGGCTCATTCCTAGGATTTAGAAGACAAAAGTTGTGGTGTAATGGAGCCCAGGATTAATCTGAGTTCATGGTCCTGAATGAACCTAAGTCCTGAAGACTTAGGATGCAGAAGTCAGAGAGAACAAAAGTCAATGTCAGGGGAGAATAGTAGGGAGAGCAGCAGCAGACACATTGCCACAGAGATTAGGAGTCTTTGAGATATGGACTGAACCTCCTGAGTCAGGTAGCCTTTTATACTTTTTAGGCTATAGCACAGAACAACTGGACTCCCAGGGAGTGCCCAGGGCTAGAGGTTGGCATGCAGCTGTAGTGTCCCAAGTTGCTGCTTTGGCCATTCTTCAGGCTGGACCAGATCCTGATCTGATCCTTTTCTACTTGGAGCAGGTGGCTGCTCCAACTAATGCAAGATAACCTAGCTATCCTGTCCAAATGATGCAGCACATCTGATGCATTTTTCTCCTATCTTGGGAAAAAGGGAAAGCTTCCAGGCTGTCAGCACTGCAAACTCAAACCTACAATGAGATGGCAAACATCATAAGGACACTAGTATTTATTTCTTATATACTGACTTTAAGAATGAAACTTCCTGAACCATGGATGTAATGACAGTGAAAGGTGGAAGAATATGAAGCAATATGGTAGCCATTAAGCCTTAATTTTTCTGTTCCATGTGGACCGAAAAGACTGTGAAACCAGATGGAAAGGACTGCACCGTTACACATTTAAAAAATTGATTTTTGCCTATGACAAAGCAAACGTATATCATGAAAGTTAAAAGAAAGTGTTGGTCGCTCAGTCATGTCTGAGTCTTTGCGATCCCATGAACTGTAGCCCAGCAGGCTCCTCTGTCCATGGAATTCTCCAGGCAAGAATACTGGAGTGGGTTGCCATTTGCTTCTCCTGGGCATCTTCCTGACCCAGGGATTGAGCCCACATCTCCTGCATTGCAGGCAAATTCTTTACCTTCTGAGCCACCAGGGTTGCTTCTAAAAATCTTAAACTAACTTAAGTTGGAGATTTTTTCTTCTCGTCCTAGAAATTTTTCAATCACAGTTTGGATACTTTGGTATAAATCTGAGGAACACCCCTACCAACATCTCATAATTTATTCATGGAGCCTCACAGGATCACTTGGTTTTCTCAGCTTTGAGATACTAGTTTGGCTACAAATATTTCAATCCATGATTACTTACTCAAGTCTTTGTGTTTCCTGTTAACTTGAAATCATGAAACAGAAGTCCAATATTTGACTATGATTATCCAACAATGTGTTTGGATTAGACTCTTTGTTGCTTGCCATCTTTAGCTGGGAATGATTTCATCAGGAGGACCCATTACATATTTGTCTTCATATGTCCTACTACCCAAGAGAAATGTCAGTGGATTGGCTTTGGGGGAGAGCCCGAGTCCGTTGTTATCTAAGAAAGTGAAGAAACACTCCTGCAACTGTGAGCTGCACTGGTCTCAAAATAGCCAGTAGCTGAGGGCTGAGTTGTTTCTAGGTACATTTGGACCAAAATTGTATCACCGTTGTTACCTAGTTTCAAGCTTGGCGCTCTTCTGAGGGACAAATGCCCCTGACATATCTGGAGTTGTCCCTGCCTTTCTTGCATCTCATTTTCTGTTCCTGCCAATGTTCAGGCTGCAGTCATTGACCTAGGATTGCTCTTTTCTCCAAGGGAGCATGTTTGAGTGGATGGAATGCTCTTCATCAATGCTAGACACACCTGTGCTCAAAACCACACCCTTGACTTATTTGAGGGGTGGATTAGGGAGACAGTTGGGTCGTTAGGGGTAGAATTTACTATGATCAGAGCTTGGATTACATAGTCCAAACCGGCCAACTACATGGTATGATTTGGATATGATTTCAACCCACTCCAGTATTCTTGCCTGGAAAATTCCGTGGATGGAGGGGCCTGGTAAACTACAGTCTATGGGTCGCAAAGAGTTGGATGTGACTGAATGACTTCACTTGCTCTGCTTTACTAGTGTAGTAGTGTCAGTTGCTCAGTGGTGCCTGACTCTTTGAAACCCATGGGGTGCAGCCCTCCAGGCTCCTCCAACCATGGGATTTTTCCAGGCAAGGATGCTGAAGTGGATTGCCATTTCCTGCCCTCAAAATGTCTTGCTCATGCTCTCAAAGTATCCTGTTTATGCACCTGTCCTAGTACCTGATACTTGCCTGTTAAGGATGGATTCCTTTAGCTGAAGGCCTTCTCTATGAAATACAAATATTGATATCCAGCATGCAGCTCACACACTTAGTGAAGTGAAAGTAACTCAGTCGTGTCTGACTCTTTGCGACCCCACGGGCTATACAGTCCATGGAATTCTCCAGGCCAGAATACTGGAGTGGGTAACTGTTCCTTTCTCTAGGAGATCTTCCCAACCCAGGGGCTGAACCCAGGTCTCCCACATTGTAGGCTGGTTCTTTACCAGCTGAGCCACCAGGGAAGCCCAAGAATACTCGAGTTGGTAGCCCATCCATTCTCCAGTGGATCTTTCTGTACCAGGAATCAAACTGGGGTCTCCTGCATTATGGGCAGATTCTTTACCAGCTGAGCTACTAGGGAAGCCCCCACACACTTAGTAGATACACAAATATTAGCTGAATGAATAAATGAATTGGAATTATTAATGAAACTAATTCACAGTAGTATTAGTAGGGGCAATTTAGGTTACCATATGACTCAACTATTGAAAACAGTGCTTCTCAAATTTTTAGTGTATATTAATGATCACCTAGAGATTTTCTTAAAAGGTTCTGGAGCTAGATAAAACTTGAGAATCTGCATTGCTAGCATTTTTTTTAAATTTTCTTTACTTTATTGTGTTGGTTTTGCCATACATTGACATGAATCCGCCATGGGTATAAATATGCTCCCCCTCCAGAACCCCCCTCCCTCCTCCCTCCCGATTCCCTCCCCCCTGGGTCATGCTAGCATGTTTAGTTGATGCCATTGCTGTATATATTTTGAGTAGCAAGTGTTTAGAAGACCTGAGGACAGGGTTGCCCATCTTGCCTGATCAAAGAATTTCTTGGGATGTCTGTTAAACATCCAAAAATAGAATCTCCAGGGGACAGACTTGGGAATCTTTATTTTTAGGAAGTGCTTCAGGTGATTTGCATGACTGGAAAATTAATCTTATAAGGGAATGGGGTATGGGCTTAAAAACATGTGGTGGCATTGCATTAGTCCATGGACCTTTTGGAGTAAGACTTGGAGAAGACATTGGGTCAGATTGGAAAACATTCAGCTACAGTTTTGTCCTAGAGCACTTCCTGTATGTTTCCAGGAGTTAGAAGATAGAGGGGAAAATAAAGAACTATTTTTTCCCCAGCAGGTAGCATTGATATCACTTTTTACTAACACAAAGCTTGATTTTCTGGGTTTTTATCTTATTTCATGAGTAAGATCGGTATCTTCAAAGCAGCCAAGTTGATAGGTAAAATTTAGAAT
>ML662346.1:931578-977251 GCA_007570785.1 Antilocapra americana | reverse complement strand
CCTTATGTTTGCCTTCTCTGCAAGTTTTTATACCTTTAACCCTTTCTTCATTGTAGATTCCGTGAAACATTGGGAAAGCTTGTTTTCTTCACCTAATAAGACAGAGATGCGAGGGAATAGTCTATTAAGCAGAGCTGCTGGAAAGACTATCATTTCTTTAATATCCATGCACTGAGGCATATAGCTGCGTGAGGCCCATCAGTGGGAAGAAGGCAGCGATGCGCCTCGATCTGTAGGTATTCTGGAGCGATAGCATTTCAGGCATCACCAACGACCAAGGTGAAAGCTTCTCAAATAAGACATTGTGAATGAGATGTGCAGCAAGTGAGAGAGGCTGCTGGGGAGAAGCAGTGCTAGGAAACTCAGGCACAGGGGAAATATTACTGATTGGCCAGGGGCTGCAGCACAAGTTGGTGTCGTGGCTCCTATTTCTATTGAAGTTTTCTTATTTCCAATTCTGAGCTACAGCCTTTGGGCTATTGATGTCCTTGCTTCTCAGCTACCCTGTGGAATGATCTGCTCCTCATATCACCGTACTTCAGAATGCTGTCTCTCCCCTTTTCATCTATAGACTTGGGATAGACGTTGGGATTGGCAGCCAACCACAGGGACAAGTTTCACATTATTCCAGGCAACAAAGGGGCTTCTTTGTGAGTAAACATTAGACTTTTTTTGAACAATCTTTTTCTTTTTTGAAAAATACTTGTTATTAGTTATTTAGGCTGTGCCATGTCTCAGTTGCAGCATGTCAGATCTTCGGTCTTTGTTGCATGTCATCTTTTTCATAATAATTGTGGCATGTGGAATCTAGTTCCCTGACCAGAGATCAAACTTGGGGCCCCTGCATTGGGAGTGCAGAGTCTTAGCCACTGGACTATCAGGGAGTCCTTGGGCTTGATTTTGTCAAGCTGCATTCCAGAATGGAGAGCTAGAGGGGGCCTAGACTGTACTCCTATCTCTGTATCCTCTCCTGTATCTTCTTATGCTTTGAGAATATTCCAGTGATGATAGCTTAGTTCAGGGTCACTTTAAAGGGTCAGAAGTGGCAAATTTAAACACTGAGAGTTGCGTTTATTGCTTCCAGGCAACTCTAGGGAGCTGCCACCAGGTGACCACTGATGCCTGTCTGAGTGCATGTCTCTTGTTGTTTGTCTGCCTTCAGATGTGAGTAACTGGGAGGCTTGCATATGTGACACACATTCTGTTGGTTTCTTATTCACAAAACAATATCTAGATACCTCCTTTTGATTTCTAACACCTATTTTTGATCTAAGTGATAACAGTGGTCAGATGATGACATTGAGGGTCTCAGGCACAATCTTTCTTTTTTGCTGCCTGAAAAGATGGTACCAGAGGTTCCGAGTCTTGGTTTGGGAGGTCTAGGGTTGCTGGAAGGGCCTGGTGTGTCCTAGGGTTTAGGGATGCCAGAACAAGTGGCTGTTCACGAGGCTGGGAGGTATCTTGAAGTCTTTGTTGTCTTTGTTTAGTCGTGTCTGACTCTGCAACCCCTTGGACTACAGCATGCCAGGCTTCCCTGTCCATCACTATCTCCCAGACCTTGCTCTAACTCATATCCATTGAGTCGGTGATTCCATCCCACCATCTCTGTCATCCCCTTCTCCTGCCTTCAATGTTTCCCAGCATCAGAGTCTTTTCCAATGAGTCAGCTTTTCGCATTAGGTGGCCTAAGTGTTGGAGCTTCAGCATCAGTCCTTCCAATGAGTATTCAGGGTTAATTTCCTTTAAGATTGACTGGTCTGATCTCTTTTCATTGCAAGGGATTCTCAAGAGTCTTCTCCAACACCAGTTTGAAAGCATCATTTCTTTTGAGCTCAGCCTTCTTTGTGGTCCAACTCTCACATCTGTACTTTGAAGTCTAGTTCAGAAATTCTCAGCAAGATCAACGTTCTTTTTTTTCTAACGTGGAAGTTGCATCCAAGTATGTGAGGTATCTGAGAGAGGCTGAGGCTGTTTTCCAGGCTATTTATTATTTTCAATTTTTAAGATTTATATTGGAGTATAGTTGACTTATGATGTTATGTTAGTTTCAGCTGTATACCAAAATGATTTAGTTATACTTATTCATATATTTATTCTTTTGTAATCATAAGTTTATTTTCTATGTCTGTATGTTTCTGTTTTATAAATAAGTTCATTTGTATCACTTTTTAGATTCCATGTATAAGTGATATGCTATTTGTCTTTGTCTGACTTACTTCACTTAGTATTATACTCTCTAGGTCCACCCACATTGCTGCAAATGGTCCAAGGCCATTCAAAGGCCTGTGAGCCAGTTCAAAGTTCAGGATAGGGAGGAAGCAGTCAGCAAGTCATCTGTACTGCCTACATTTATCTTCTCTTTTAATACTTTTTCACCAACATAATGAACATGTTGGCATTCCTAGTATCCTCTTTTCAAAAAATAAAAGCATTTATTTATTTGACTTCACCAGGTCTCTGATGTGGCATGTGAAATCGTAGGCATGTGAGATCTAGTTCCCTGATCAGGAATTGATTCTGGGCCCCCTGCATTGGGAATGTGGAGTCTTAGCAATTGGACCACTAGGGAAGTCCCCCCAGTATCCTCTTACCTGAGGTCATCCTCCTGGGCCATTTGTGCCTCCATAAAACTTTCTAAGTTTCTTTTATATTTGTGAGGCAAGGGCATGGCTGCTATGTGTCAATAACAGAAGAGGAAAACATTTTAGAAATCTTTCCAGTATAGATTGTTGTAGAATTCACAACTTCTGCATGAGGAAAATTGCAATTTACAGTGAAAAATGTATCCCCAATTCCAGTCAAATTCATTCTCAGCCTTTCTCTCTACTTTGGCTGGGGAAATTAGCTTCTTATAGTCTCTGAAGCATTTCAATTGACGCAAGTAAATGTAAAAGAAAAATACATCTTCCTCAGCTTCTTTGATACCTGTTTGAAATGCTAATTGGCTGGCATGTGTCCAATCAGCCTATAGTTCATACCAATCCAATCCTTCCCTAAGCAGGTTTGCATATTTGATGAAATTAGACTTTATACCAAGAAAATAAGAACCTGAGTTGAGATGACAATTGAACTTAAATGTGACGGCACCTGAAAATGGGCTATTCTTAGCTTTCTTGCCTCCTCAGTTTCTTTCTAACCTGTCTTTCAAAGGAGACCACCCCCTACAAAACTAGCAATGGTCTATTTTATGCAAATGAATCTTCCATGAAATGGCAATGACAGCAACTTTGCCTATGATTATAGAAGCACCGTTGTAATGTTTTATCAAAAGCTGTGATGGGCATGGCTTGAACCAGATTTCTAATGCAATTCTTTGAAGAATTATGACTGTCCAGCCTATGTCTGAGGATGTGGAGTTGAGGAGATACAGCAGGATTTTGGTAAAGCCATTTAAGGGGATAAGAAAGGAAGACATAGATGGGAAAGCAACCGTCATATGCAGCATTCAACTATGGCCTAGGATGCCATCACCTATAATCTTAAAAGTAAGATTCCTTTGAAACATCAATTTTTCTGTAAACCATGACTTAACATAGTATGTGGCTTGATTCTGAGGGTGGACGTGGGAAGACCTATTTTTAAAAAATTTTATTGGAGTATATTTTATTTACAATGCTGTGTTAGTTTCAGGTGTACAGCAAAGTGACTCAGTTATACATATATCCATTCTTTTTCAGATTCTTTTCCTATATAGGTTATTACAGAACAGTGAATAGAGTTCACCGCGCTATTCAGTAGCTCCTTGTTGGTTATCTATATATAGTGTGCGCGCGCACACACACACACACACACACACACACACACACACACACACACACACCCCGCCCCCTTTGGTAACCCTAAGTCTGTTTTCTGTGTCTGTGGTCTTAGTACAATCTTAGGTTCAGAATCTGGCCCCACCTTCAGCATCCGTTGCCAGGTATCAGTAGTACAAGCATAGCCTCTTTATCAGTTTTATGACATTGGCCTATGTTGCTCTGAACTTTAATAAAAGAGTTGGGACTAGACTCTTGTCTGCTAAAAATAACTTCACTGGGAATGCTCTGTTATAGGAAAGCACAAAGCCACAACTGAAAGCAGCTAATAGATATCACAGGTTTCCATGACAATGAAGAAAATGATGGTTTTAGGGGCTGAAAATTAAGGTTAAAATGTCTTCTCACATACATAATGCTACCCTGTTGTCATTTTAGATGGGGCCCAAGAGTAGGTGGTAAAAAAAAAATAGACATGGAAAGATGAAGAGAATGAGCACATGTGCAAACTTGCCTACTTATCCATCACCAAAGAGCATGCCTACTGCTATGAGGGATGCCAATAAAGGGACACATTTTACACAGTCCAGTCCACTCAGCCAGCAACACATAAAGGGACTTGGGTAGAAAAGTGTATAATGTGTTTTATGGTAATTGAAAAGCTCATTTAAAGGCACCTTCAGCTCAAGTGCATTTAGGAGCTCCTCGTTAGTGCTGCTGAAATAGCCACTGCACAATTTAAAGGAAGGTGAATGAGGCCTCCTTGGTTTTTTTTAGCCCAGAGGTGTGTGCAGAAGCTCTTGGCTGGCTGTTGTCTGAGGACTTGCTCATTTTTGAACACACCATGAACACAGGCCTTCATGATTATTTGGGGATACAATCTGGATGAGTTTGACCTTATGAAATGCATTTCTAAGGTCACATGCCTTTTTACTGGCCAGGGTATTTAATATTGTGTTTCATTTCATTAAAAAATAATATTCTCTAAATAATAGACTATGCCCAGTATGTCATCTTAATTCAAAAAATTTCAAGGGACATGTCTCATGTGGCTTAAAAAGATGCTTAGACATAACATACTCTGATGTGACTTGATTTTGATTTTCCATGCATTTAAAAACAGGAAATAGAGGGAATTCTCAGAACAGATTTAGAATTTCATAGTTGGGTACCCAGTAATGCTGTGTACCAATAGACAGAAGTAAATGAAGAGCTATTTTAATCATTGGTAGGTTGATTGCTTCATGGTTGTTATTTTTACACTCAGATCTTCATATTATACCTTGAAATATTTTTGACTTGGATTTTAAGGCACTCGGTTTTGAGCACCTTTGAGAATGTCCCATAATATCATTCCTCAATCCCCTCATTGGTAGTAATTAAATAGGGATAATGGTATTGCATGAACTAAGTAAATTAAATGCATCCTCAGTTTACAGATGAGGCAATGAGGCATAAAAAACTAGGATATAACTTGCTCAGGGTGACTCAGATAGTAATAGTAGAAGTAGGATTCTAACTCAGGGAGACCAGTTCTAGAGCCTATGGTTTTAGTTCTTAGTGTTATATCATGAAGAGGTTTCAAGGCTCAGATCAAGTATAATCGTATATGTGAAAGTGTTTTGCAAACCCTAAAATGCTAGATAAATAGGCATTGGAAAAGTTACTGAACCTTACAGATGGCTTTGATCTCCTCTGAGGAAGTGTTTTCTTGGCAGTAGAAATATTTTGGTCTGATGATAGAAAGTTTGAATATAGGAGGGACAGTGCCTTGGTTGGAGCAGTGGAAAGCTCACGGGACTAAAAGGAAGCAAACCTAGGTTCTAGTGTCATTTGAGCTAGTAATAAACTGGTCAACTTTGGCAAATTGATCTAATTTCTCTGAACCTCCGTTTCATTAAGTATGAAGCAAGACAATTGATGTAGACACTGGTTCTTAATTTTTCAGGGACCATGAATCTCCTGTCAATCAGTTTATAAGCCTATAGAGTCTATAGGCTAATAACAGCTCTGGCATCTTGCCACAAACTTTGTATACAACTTGAGAGTCTCATGGGCTTCCTTGGTGGCTTAGACGGTAAAGAATCTGCCTGCAGTGCAGGACACCTAGATTTGATCCCTGAGACAGTAAGATTCCCTAGAGAAGGGAATGGCTACTCATTCCAGTATTCTTGCCTGGAGAATCCACTGGATAGAGGAGCCTGGCAGGAGTCTTTGTGTCCATGGGGTCACAAAGAGTCGAACATGATTGAGCAACTAACACTTTGAGGGTTTCACAGACCACCTCCAAAGCCCAACCATAGACCCTAGGTTAAAAACTCCAGGTCTCCATGTTAGAAGGTTCTTTATAGCCCTCAGATTCTAAGATTGGAACTACGCTTTGTAAATACACGCTTTCAAAAAGTTCTTTATAGGAAAATGGCTCCCATAAATCATGGAAAGTCCACATGAAACCACTGTGCTGAGATGGTCAGAATTGCATGATTTAGAGTTTAGGAATGGATTGCCTTTGATCATAGGGAGGTGTAACTGTAATAGCTCACCAAAGCATTCTGCATCTCAGTTTTATTTTGCTGAGGTACTTTTTTGAAAAGGGGAGGAGAGAGTCACAGGGGTGATATCCAACTTGATACATTAATCATACATTCAATTTTGCAATACATTTCCAAAAGTGCTGGACTTAACTGCTTTTAGTTCTGGTATCAGCAAAAGATAAACAACACTGTTTCTTGCTAGTCCACAGGGAGAAAAGTTTTTTTTTTTAAATAAGCCCACTTTGGCATGGACACCATAAAGAATTTTATGTCAGTAAAAGTAGACAGTGTCAACCCCAACTGGGTGTAAGATTGGTGGGTGGTCTGTTTGTGAAACATTTCTAATTTCTGTGATGAGTCCTGCTGGGGTTGCTAAAATGAAGTGTCTGTCATATCTATTTCCTGGTGTTTTCAAACAGCTGTAAGAATTGTCAAAGAATTCCAAAGTCCATGGATCCGGAAAGCAGAGGAAGTGTTTTTAGCAAGGAGCTGATCCACCCTCTCATTTTCTTGATGAGAACTATTGAGGTTTGTTCTGTCTTAGATCTGGTCCCTTGGAAACAGACTGAACAGAGGTTTGTGTGCAATAAATTTTGGGGGGAGCACTTTTGGGAAAAAAAACTCCAAGGAAGTGACTGAAGGAGGATTGGGCAGAAGGATTTGCTGAATTTAAATGCAGTTACAGCAAGTTACTCACATGTTAAGATGTTCCTACACAGTGATTTCCAGTTGAGGCAAGGGAGAGTTGGGGATGGGGCTTTGAACACCTGCGTTGCCTGGTGGTTGATGGAAAGGAGCCATAACATTGAGCCACAGCATCCTTTGGCTGAGGGCAGTTTCTGGAGAGGAACTCACCTGTGAGCCATCAGCAGCCAACACTCTTGGCAACTGGGGATATGAGTGCCTTGCTCCAGAAGGCGGTCTGGATGACTTAGCAGAGCATCCACTATAACATCAGAGTTTAGTTTGGGCCACCATCTCCTCTCAGCTAGATCATTGCAATGGCCTTCAAACTGGTTTCCTGTTCGACACTGTTCCCAGTGTGATCTTCCTAAAACTCAGTTCTTATCATGTTGCTATGACATACAGCTATTTTTAAAATTAACTTTCTATCACATAAATTTCAGATGTACAGTGTTACAGTTTGACATCTGTATACACTACAAAGTGATCACCACCACAATTTGAGTTACCATCCATCGCCATATAGATTGACCCCCTTCACCATTTCTCCCACTCTCCAGTCTCCTTCCCCTCTGGTAACCAGTAATCTTTTCTCTGTACCTGGGTTCATTTACTTTAATTAATTTATATGTATTTATTTTTTTTTAAGTTGGAGTATATCTATTTGACAATGTAGATGTGGATGAACCTAGAGTCCGTCATACAGCATGAAGTAAGTTAGAAAAACAGATATCCTATATTAACACATATATGGAAACTAGGAAAATGATACTGATGAACCTAGTTGCAGGGCAATAAACGAGACGCAGATGTAGAGACTGGACTTATGGACACAGGGGGGGAAGGAGAAGGTGGGATGAACTGAGCAAGTAGCATTGACCTATATACACAATCATGTGTAAAATAGATAGCTCATGGGAAGTTACACACACACACACACACCCACAGACACACACACACACACACACACACCCCTCAGGTCAGTGCTCTGTGATGACCTAGAGGAGTGGGTTGGGAGTTGGGGTGGAAGGGAGGCTCAAGAGGGAGGGGATATATGTACACTTAAGCTGATCCATGTTCATTGCAGGACTATTTACAATAGTCTGGACAAGGAAGCTGTCCACATATCAATTGGTGACTGGATAAAGAAGATGTGGTACATTTTATTTTGTTTGTTCATTTTTGTTTAAGATTCCACCTGAGAGAAAGCACATAGATCTTTTTCTTTCTTTATCTGACTTACTTCACTTAGCACAATACCTTCAAAATCAATCATTGTTGTCACAAATGACAGGCTTTCATTCTTTCTTGTGGCCAATTAATACCCCATTGCATACATATATACCCCATCTTCTTTATCTCTTCATCCATCAGTGAATACTATGGTTGTTTCCATGTCTTGGCTATTGGAAATAATGCTACAATGAGCATAGGAGTGTGTATGTTTTCAAATTGGTAATTTTGTTTTCTTTGGGTAAATACTCAGAAGTGAAATAGCTGGGTCCTATTGTAGCTCTGTTCTTACATTCTGGAGGAATCTCCTTACGATTTTCTATAGTGGCAATACCAATTTTCATTCCCACCAACAGTGTAAAAGAGTTCCCTTTTCTCCATATCCTCTCCAGCATTTGTTATTTCTCTTACCTTACAACAAAAGGTGACATCTCACTGTGGTTTGGATGTGAGTTTCCCTAAGAGTTGGTGATGTTGGACATCTTTTCATAAGCCTCTTGGCCATCTGCTTGTCTTCTTCAGAAAAAAAATGTCTATTCAGAGCCTGTCCCCAATTTTTAATTGGGTGTTGTTATTGGGGTATATGAATTCTTTATATATTTTAAATATCAATCCTTTATTGTATGCATTCTGTCCTTCCATATCCATGGGTTATGCATCTGTGGATTCAGTCAACTATGGATACAAAATATAAAAAATTCTAGAAAATTCCCAGAAGCAAAACTTCAGATACCTACATAGCATATATTAATACATTGTATTTACAGCTATTTACATAGTATAAAGAATTATGAGTAATCTAGAGATAATTTAAAGTATTTAGGATGATGTGCATGGATTTTATGCAAATATTACACCATTTTCTATAAGAGACTTGAGCCTATGGATTTTGGTATCCAATGGGGGCCTAGAATCAATCTTCTTTGAATACTGAGGGATGATTGTATGTGATTTACAAATATCTTCTTTGATTTGGTAGGTTGCCTGTGATTTTGATGATGGTTTCCTTAACTGTGCAGAAGCATTTTAGTTTGATACAGGGCTTACAACTCTTCAGTGGATCCTCATGCTTTTTGGAAAGTATGGCTTCCAAGGCCCTTCAAGGTCTGACTGCTGTCTTTAACCACAGCACTTGCATTTTCCCTCTTGTCCTCCAGCAAGCAACGGAACTTGCTGTTCCATGAATGTGTCCTGCTGTCTCTCTTACCTCTGAGCCTTTCCACATGCTCTTTTTCCTTTGCAATATTAAAGCATACACACATGTACCAGTGCATGCATGCTAAGTCGCTTCAGTTGTGTCTGACTCTGTGTGACCCTTTGGACTGTAGCCCACCAGGCTCCTCTGTCCATGGGATTCTCCAGAAAAGAATACTGGAGTGGGTTGCCATGCCCTCTTCCAGGGGATCTTCCCAACCCAGGGATCAAACCCTCATCTCTTATGTCTCCTGCATTGGCAGGTGGGTTCTTTATCACTCTTGCCACGTGGTAGGTCCCACGTACTTGTAGTTTAGATAGTTTCTCTTTTGAGAATCCTTTCCTGACTATTTTCATAGTATTTCCATAGTATCCTATAAAATTATTGTAACTTCTTTATTATACTATATTGAAATTCTCTGTTTATATGTCTATCTCATCTCTAGCCTCTAAGCTTCTTGAGGGTAGGAAAAACATCTCTAGTATGCATTTCCTGAACTTATTACAGCTATTGAAACTTGGTGAAAGTGAAAGTCGCTCAGTCGTGTCTGACTCTTTGTTACCCCATGGACTATGCAGTCCTTGGAATTCTCCAAGCCAGAATACTGGAGTGGGTAGCCTTTCCCTTCTCCAGGGGATCTTCCCAACCCAGGGATGGAACCCAGGTCTCCCACTTGCAGGTGGATTCTTTACCAGCTGAGCCACAAGGGAAGACCAAGTATACTGGAGTGGGTAGCCTGTCCCTTCTCTAGCAGATCTTTCCGACCAAGGAATTGAACCGGGGTCTCCTGCATTGCAGTTGGATTCTTTACCAACTGAGCTATGAGGAAAGCTCCTTTCTTTCTATTGAAACTTGGTAGGTACACACAAAAAAGTACTTGCCCAGTGTACAGGTGACTTATTGAAAGTCACACCCTGTGTGTACCCAGGGATGGATTGTTTTTGATGTTTTGCTCAGTTCCCACGTGGACATATCATCTGACCACCAAATTTCTATGTGTGTGTCCACATGAAATTATATAAAACTGGGCCATTGCAAATAGAAAGTAGAATCACATCATAGATGAAAAAGCTCTGGCTGAGGCGAGAAATGTAATATCTTTAAGATGGATGTGACCTATGTGTCAGATTCTTAAAGTTCCTCTGAAAGGAGATTTTGAAATATCCTGTAATCTTGTGAGGGATGTGTAGGGACAGGTGGAATCATGACATAGCATTTGGAGCTTATAGGCTGGCGTATGGAAGTGTTAATCAGGGTCAATAGGATTAATCATTGATTAATATTATGATTATAGACATGTCTTCCTTCTGACAAATTTTCTGCCTCTGCAGGGATTTGCCTGGAAGAGATTTTAGCAATAGCACTACAGACGCAAGACCAGATTAAAATTGTGGTACTTGAAAAACATTGCCAAGTGACTTAAAAATTTTAGTAAAATGTTCAGGAAGCCCATGCTCTGGGTAACGTGTGAATTCTAGCAAAGTAATAGGCTGTCTTCCTGACCGAAGGTGGGTATCTAATGTTGCTAGGCCATACTACCTCCATTACATAAACTGACCTTTCAAAACGCTATAACAAGGAACTAATCGGGTCCACCCTCTTCAGAGACAACAAGGATTAGACAGGAAAAAAGATGTCACTGTCCTTTGTGTACAGTCATGCTGACCCTGCTCCCAAGAACAGGCCTCTATGTGGCCTTTCATTGGTTTCTTTGTTTTCTCTTAGCTACAGATGCTCAGGAAAAGCCAGTGTTGCTGGGTGAGGTGCCTGCATTTGGACAGAATACATAAAATTTGTGGCAGTCTCCATAACCAGTTGTCACATCCTGTACCTGGAATTAAGAAAATGCTTCTTGGGCAGCGAGTTTTACGTCTCGAGGCAGTTGTAGACCTCTTAAAACTTGATAACAACTTAGTACTTTCTTTCTAGAAAATGAGAATCCACAAAATTGTGCATTCAATTTTATGGACATCATGGACTCCTCCAGACACCTCAGTGAACCAGTGACCAAAGCTGTTGACTTACAGAGAAGAAAAAAAAATGACTTTTGTCTATTGAGCACTGACAATGTACCAGGCACTGCACTAAACACTTGATAGTCATTATCTCATTTAATCTAGGCAATGACCCAAAGAGGCAAATACACTTAAATAATCTTACAGGTTCAGAGGTGGTAGAACTGGGATTCAAACACATGCTGATAGCTCTGGAGCCTATAACCTTAACATATACCATTCAGCCTCTGTTGAGTCTTACGAGTTTATTTCTGATTGGCCCTTTGTGCTTTAGTAGCACTGACCATCTTTTTGCTTTTTGTTTTCAGAAGAAACCTCCTTTAAATAGTTGCTCATGGACCCTGAGCTTTAAGATTCTACCCTTTTAGTTCTGTTAATTGTCATTATAACTGAACACACTGTGGTCTAATTAAAGTACTGTTAGATAAGCAGAATGTCCTAATTTTCACAATATAGAATATCTGAAGAGAAGTAAAATGGTAGAACATCTCCTGCAAACTGATTCAAAACCATTATTCTACCCTTACTTCCTTCAGTGTATTTTATTGATGCTATTTAGTTGTGTCAGAGTCTTTGCAACCCCGTGAACTGTGGCCCACCAGGTTTCTCTGTCCATGGAATTGCAGGGAAGAATACTGGAATGGGTTGCCATTTCCTTCTCCAGGAGATTTTTCCTGACCCAGGGACTGAACCCAGGTCTCCCGCATTGTAGGCAGACACTTTACCATCCGAGCCATCAAGGAAGTCCACACTAGATTAAGATGATTGCCTAATATCAGGGATTTAAGGCAAGCTCTCTCTCTATTTAAATCCTTCTTGCCATCCCAGATCGCCCTCGCACCCATTCCCTGAAGCCTCACATCTTTTTCATAGGCATCAAGTTATTTAATTCCATAATCAGATATAAAACCAAGCAAATGACTGACATTAGAGCCTTTAAATCCTGTAAGAATTCAAGGAAGGAGAGGACAAATAGCAATGTATAGGAAATGCTGCTGGGGAAACCAAAGAAAACATGATCAGCTTTACAACTGACCTTGGCCTAAGCCCTGCCAAGCATGGGAGACACGTTTCAGGAAAAGATTTGCCTTTCTCCTGGAGAAAACATTGACGGTGTGACACAAGTATACCTGAGAGGAAGTGTTCCAGCCTGGCTGTTTATAAGGCTGGTTGAGATGAAACAAATGAAACTGCAGCGATGCCCCACCCCCACTGTTGCTTTCCCAGCCCCACACACACACTTAGCTCCTCTCTTTGGCTGTTCCCCATCCCTGCCGTGTACAAGAACACACACATTTCTGACTCCCTTGTGTTTTCTTTTCCTTCTTCCATGTAAAGCCTGTTTCAACTCTGGGATCATAGCTCCTTATTCAGTTAGAGATGAGTGCTTCCTTTTCCCCATTTTTGAATTTAAATGGGAGACGTGGTATACATTGTTAGCCAGAGGAACAATGGTGAAATGGTGAGCTTGCAGCTGGTACTGACAGTGGGAGAGAGGTCTTTGAGGATGTGTGCTAATGATGTTCCTTCCGTCACACTGTCTATGTTGCTCTGCATCTTGCCTTCTTGTTTGGCTGGTCTTTGGTGAGGGAAACAAACTAAGAATAGTTATCTGCCTAAAACACTTTCTCCCCTTAGGTGTGTTTGTATAATGAAACAGCTTCAAAGGCAGCATGTTTCTGACTAGAATTTCCTCATTAGTAGATGTGAACACTTTTTCTGTGGCATCCCATTAGTTACCAGTCCATCCTCTTACTTCATTGGTGATCACCCGACATGAATTGCTCTGCATCCTGATTGTACCCCTGAGATGGAGAAATGTCCTCTGATGAGTTTCTGAAAACAAAGTCATTGATCTCAATAGAGATGCTATAGATTTGGTCACTTTTGAGGCACAGAAGGGCTACTAATTATTCTCAAGTAAATGCCTCCAATACACACTGACAAATTGTATTGGAGGTTGGCAACCTTTCAGAGCTATCTGCCAGGACTCCATTTATTCACTCTTGGGAGTGAGCAGCTGCTTCAGTGAGAGGAGGCCTGGCTGCTCCGATTAGCAACAGTGGGATTGGGTCTTGTGGGTTCAAGAGAGGGCAGCTGACAGGACCTGTGGGCCGGTTCACTGAAGCTCTGTCTGCACTTCCCAATTGCTCTGCTTTTGGTTCACCTTGCTGGTGGATCCCATCCTCCCAGATGTGAATTAACTGAAGTAAATTCACAGTCAGTGATTTATTCTCCCCTAAATACTTCTTGAGAGCCCACACTGTGGCAGATGCTCCACATATCATGGTAAACACGGCTGCCACGTCCTTATCAAACTTAGTTTAGTGGGAAAGACAGACAGTATATAGAGAAATAAATCCAAAATTATAAGTCATAAATGCTATGAAAGAAATACACAGTGACTGTGAAAATACAGTAGGCTAGGCTCACTTAGACAACATGCTTGACTGTATATATGAATCAAACATGCCACTAGATGCTTTTAAAAAAAAGCATGGGTGAGAGATAGTCCTTGTCCCTGAATATTTGTCAATTTATAATTTCAGTAAGAAAAGCATGTATGAAGGGCAATGGAAGTGAGAGGACGGAAGATTTGATTCTGCCTGGAGTAGAATAGGGAAGGGACATCAGAGACAGTGTGGCATCCTTGAAGGGTAACTGGGGGAAAGCTAGGTGACTATGTAGGTTCTGGGGGTCTAGACAGAGGCAACAGAAAGAGGAAAGGTATTGAGATGAGTCTGTGGGAATGAAGTGGATCACCTTGGAACCCTGAACTTGAGTTAACTTGTCTGCCAGACCCCAGTACTCTGAGGGCTGGATCAGGGTGAAGATGTTCTCTTTGAAGCCCCAGAGTGAGTCAGTAACGTGGGAACAGTGAGTACTTATTTCTATGGCTTCCATTGGAAATGACCACAAACTCTTGCAGCTCTGAGTTTACTGGGCCAAAATCTAGGTGTTAGCAGGGCTGTGTTCCTTTTTGGAGGCTCTGAAACAGGATTGCTTTCCTTGCCTTTTCCAGATTTTAGAAGCTGCTCTACTTCGTCAGTTCATGGCCCTTTTTGCTGATCTTCAAAACTGGCAGCATTCTGTATCCGGAACCTTCTCCCTGTTTCTCTCTGACCACCTCTGGGGATAGCTTTTACACTTCTAAGGGCGCCTGTGTTTTGATTGAGACCTCCTTGAAAATTCAGGATAAACCACTTCTCTCAAGATTGTTAACCTTCAGTTTCCACCTGCAAGGACTTCCCTGGTGGCTCAGTTGGTAAAAGAATCTGCCTGCAATGTGGGAGACCTGGGTTTGATCCCTGAGTTGGGAAGATCCCCTGGAGAAGGGAAAGGCTATCCACTCCAGTATTCTGGACTGGAGAATCCCATGGACTACATGGACCCCCTGTAGTCCCTGGGATCGCAGAGTCGGACACGACTGAGTGACTTTCACTTTTCCACTTTCCATCTGCAAAGTCCTTTTGGCCATGTAGGGAAGCATATTCCTGGGGCAGAATTTGCATGTGGGCATCTTTGGGATCATTATTCTGCCTATCAGGCACCCAGACTCTGCCTGTTAAAGGCCCCTTTCTTTTTTGTAGTTTCCTCTGGGGCACTTCTGAAGTATCCTAGGACTTCACAGTAGAGCTTTCAAAATGTCTTTAAAGTATTTGTGTTTACCTATGTATTACCACATATATGAGTTTGTTTGGAAGGCACATGGGTTGGGGATTGGCACATTGGGCCATATTCACAGGACTCAAACATTATTTCTTCATATTGATCAGCCCTGACAAACTCAGATTAAGTTACTGTTCCCTATTATGTAATTCCAAAGCACCGAGACTTGTGTGTGTGTGTGTACCTGAGTGTGTGTGTGTGTATGTGGAGCCAGAAGATCAGAGTGAGTCAGGTCGAGAAGAAGCTTTTGTTCATTCAGCAGCCAGTTTTTGAGCATGCCACCATATTGGTGAATTACAAAGGTAGGCTTCCCTTATCCCTATGCTGGAACTCAGGAGGAAGACATTAAACAAATGGTTTAATGCATTTAAAAATAGGGCCTGGGGTGGGAAGCAGCTGCAGGTTTTCTTATGGGCCACTGAGAGCCTGGAGAGGTCTGTCAGTCATGGTGAGGGGACATCAGGTGGAAAGAGGCAGGAGTCACATACCCTGAGGCCAGATGGGAAGATGTTAAAGTCAGCAGTTGCTAGCATTGGAAGGGGGGGTGTTGGTGTGTGAATCGAGAACCAGAATAGACATGAACCACCCCACAGAGACCAGCGTTTGATACACGAGGGCTATAGACCACTGAGCTCACATCATTATGGGTTCCATGTCATGAAGATATGTGAGCCCCTTGGAGGAAGATCAATCTTAGAACAAACTGAAGGAGCAAAGAGAGACGGAAAATCCTGCATAAACCTCAAATGGCTGAGAAAAATCCATAAGTAACTAACCTTGCCTGAAATTAGCTAAATCGAGTTTTCAGCTTTCTGATGGAATATGGCTTCAAAATAGCGATTTGGCTGTGTTGTAGAACCACAGTTTTACATTTTTACAGGCCTGAGAATGAAGACTGTTAAAAGTCATGCCTGATGGATAGGTTTGCAGTGCTTAGGGGTTTGGATTTAATTCTATCCAAACATAGCTAGCTGTAGCTACCCATCGGGGGTTTTAACCAGGAGAGAGACAGAAATAGGTTTGCTTTAGAAAACTAAATTCAGAGAGCAGTTTAGAAGAAAACCTGATGGGTGTGGATGTCAGGAAATACCACTGGAAGATTACCTCAGTCATCCAGGTGAGAGAACTGTCATCAAACCTCGTGATGTTCTATATTATGCTTAAGGGTGGAAGAGTAACATCTGGTTCCCAGTACTCCCTTTGGGTCAGGTAGTAACATCTCTGTTTTTCCAGCTGAGGTAGCTGAAGGTCCGAGATACAAAGTGCGTTTCAAATGACTAAGATTCAAGAATAGATTGTTTTTACTAATGTCAGGGTGGAAGAAAATCTATGACCAACATAGACAGCATATTAAAAAGCAGAGACATAACATTGCTGACAAAGGTGTGTCTAGTCAAAGCTATGGTTTTTTCAGTGGTCATGTATAGATGTGAGTTGGACCGTAAAGAAAGCTGAGCACTTAAGAATTGCTGCACTAGAACTGTGATGTTGGAGAAGTCCCTTGGACTGCAAGGAGATCCAACCAGTCCATACTAAAGGAGATCAGTCCTGAATATTCATTGGAAAGACTGATGCTGAAGCTGAAACTCCAATACTTTGGCCACCTGACATGAAGAACTGACTCATTGGAAAAGACCCTGAGGCTGGGAAAGATAGAAGGGAGGAGGCAAAGGGGATGACAGAGGATGAGATGTTTGAATGGCATCACCGACTTGATGGATAAGAGTTTGAACAAGCTCCTGGAGTGGGTGATGGACAGGTAAGCCTGGCATGCTGCAGTCCATGGGGTTGCAAAGAGTCGGAGATGACTAAGCAAGTGAACTGAATGTCAGGGTGATACCCATCAGGGTCTACATGAAATATATATATTTCTTGAAATGTTGCTTGAAAGGTATCAGCTGGTATATCCCCTGGAGTTTTTTACAATCCAGTTCAGTTGCTCAGTCGTGCCTGACTGTTTGCGACTGTAAGAATCACAGCATGCCAGACCTCCCTGTCTATCACCAACTCCTGGAGTACACAAACGCATGTTCATCGAGTTGATGATGCCATCCAGCCATCTCATCCTCTGTCGTCCCCTTCTCCTCCAGCCCTCAATCCTTCCCAACATTAGGGTCTTTTCCAATGAGTCAGCTCTTCACATGAGGTGGCCAAAGTATTGGAGTTTCAGCTTCAACATCAGTCCTTCCAATGAACATCCAGGACTGATCTCCTTTAGGAAGGACTGGTTGGATCTCCTTGCAGTCCAAGGGACTCTCAAGAGTCTTCTCCAACACCACAGTTCAAAAGCATCAATTCTTTGGTGCTCAGCTTTCTTCACTGTCCAACTCTCACATCCATACATGACCACTGGAAAAACCATAGCCTTGACTAGACAGACCTTTGTTGGCAAAGTAGTGTCTCTGCTTTTTAATATGCTATCTAGGTTGGTCATAACTTTCCTTCCAAGGAGTAAGTGTCTTTTAATTCCATGGCTGCAATTACCATCTGCAGTGATTTTGGAGCCTAAAAAAATAGTCTGACACTGTTTCCACTGTTTCCCCATCTATTTCCCATTAAGTGATGGGACTAGATGCCATGATCTTAGTTTACTGAATGTTGAGCTTTAAGCCAAATTCTTCACTTTCCTCCTTCACCTTCATCAAGAGAAGAGGCTTTTTAGTTCCTCTTCACTTTCTGCCAAAAGTGTGGTGTCATCTGCATATCTGAGGTTATTGCTATTTCTCCTGGCAATCTTGATTCCAGCTTGTGCTTCTTCCTCCAGCCCAGCATTTCTCATGATGTACTCTGCATATAAGTGAAATAAGCAGGGTGACAATATACAGCCTTGACGTACTCTTTTACCAATTTGGAACCAGTCTGTTGTTCCGTGTACAGTTCTAACTGTTGCTTCATGACCTGCATACAGGTTTCTCAAGAGGCAGGTCAGGTGGTCTGGTATTCTCATCTCTTTCAGAATTTTCCAGTTTATTGTGATCCACACAGTCAAAGACTTTGGCATAGTCAATAAAACAGAAATAGATGTTTTTCTGGAACTCTCTTGCCTTTTGGATGATCCAGCGGATGTTGGCAATTTGATCTCTGGTTCCTCTGCCTTTTCTAAAACCAGGTTCACAGTTCACGTACTGCTGAAGCCTGGCTTGGAGAATTTTGAGCATTACTGTACTAGTGTGTGAGATGAGTACAACTGTGCAGTAGTTTGAGCATTCTTTGGCATTGCTTTCTTTGGGATTGGAATGAAAACTGTCCTTTTCCAGTCCTGTGGCCATTGCTGAGTTTTCCAAATTTGCCAGCATATTGAGTATAGCACTTTCACAGCCTAATCTTTCAGGATTTAAAATAGCTCAACTGGAATTCCATCACCTCCACTAGCTTTATTCGTAGTGATGCTTTCTAAGGCCCATTTGACTTCACATTCCAAGATGTCTGGCTCCAGGTGAGTGATCACACCATCGTGATTATCTGGGTCAGGAAGACCTTTTTTTTACAGTTCTTCTGTGTATTCTTGCCACCTCTTCTTAATATCTTCTGCTTCTGTCAGGTCCATACCATTTCTGTTCTTTATCAAGCCCATCTTTGCATGAAATGTTCCCTTGGTATCTCTAATTTTCTTGAAGAGATCTCTAGTCTTTCCCATTCTGTTGTCTTCCTCTATTTCTTTTCACTGATCACTGAGGAAGGCTTTCTTAATTCTCCTTGTTATTCTCCTTGTTATTCTTTGGAACTCTGCATTCAGATGGGAATATCTTTCCTTTTCTCCTTTGCTTTTCAGATTCTCTTCTTTTCACAGCTATTTGTAAGGCCTCCTCAGACAGCCATTTTGCTTTTTTGCATTTCTTTTCCATGGGGATGGTCTTAATCCCTGACTCCTGTACAATGTCATGAACCTCCGTCCATAGTTCATCAGGTGCTCTAACAGATCTAGTCCCTTAAGTCTATTTCTCACTCTCACTGTATAATCATAAGAGATTTGATTTAGGTCATACCTGAATGGTCTAGTGGTTTTCCCTACTTTCTTCAATTTAAGTCTGAATTTGGCAATAAGGAGTTCATGATCTGGGCCACAGTCCGCTCCTGGTCTTGTTTTTGCTCACTGTATAGAGCTTCTCCATCTTTGGCTGCAAAGAATATAATCAATCTGATTTTGGTGTCAACCATCTGGTGATGTCCATGTGTAGAGTCTTATCTTGTGTTGTTGGAAGAGGGTGTTTGCTATGACCAGTGTGTTCTCTTGGCAGAACTCTATTAGCTTCTTTCTTTACTCCAAGTCCAAACTTGCCTGTTACTCCAGGTGTTTCCTGACTTCCTACTTTTGCATTTCAGTCCCCTATAATGAAAAGGACATCTTTTTTGGGTGTTAGTTCTAAAAGTTCTTGTAGGTCTTCTTTGAACCATGCAACCTCAGCTTCTTCAGTCAGCAAGACTGTATTCAGAGGATCTTGGAGACTAAAAGACGAGACAAACAGGCAAGCCACAGTAAGATGGGCAAATGGAATTTTTAGCATAACTGATTTTCAGTTGGAATGTATGATGACAGAATGAAGAAAAGTAACAGTTGAGGAGTCAGATAAACCTGGATTTGAATCCTGGCTCTCTTGTCTATAGCTGTGGGATCTTTGCCAAATCCATGATTGGGTCTTTCCAAGAAACTTGCCTGTATTTCACTTGAAGGGTGCTAGCTACATCAGCATGGGTAGGTAGTTACTGTTTGTCTAGGATACGCATACACAAGGCCTAAAAGGAGGCACGTAGGTAGGGTTTTAGCCTAGCGTCTGGTGTCAAGTGTTTGTTCCTGGGAGCTAGAACTGGAAACATGGTACCCTACCCAAGGTATCTGGAATTGGAAATGCCAGTCGGGAATCAATCCAAAATACTTTAGGTGAGTAGAGCCAAACACTGGAAATGTAAATGTCAAATCTGGAGTCAGAGGTAGGAATGGTTTTGGAATGAAGTGAAGATTTTACAGTTAGAAGTAGAAAGACTGAAGGGAGGACAAGTTTGCAAATGAAAGAAAATTTCATTCAGCACAATTCCTGAGTATGATCATTCTCCTCATCTATAAAGACTGGGGAAAATAATAACTACCTAGAAGGGTGCTCAGGAAGAATCTGGGGGAAAGAATCAATATATCTATAGAATCATCAGCTGATTAGAGAAAATAAACGGTCACTCCCTTGTCCTCAAAGGTAACTCAAGATTATTTGCAGAAACACAGTTCTATAAAAAGCTACTGACAGCTCCCACTGCCAGATGCAAAATGCTGGGAGCCTATAGAATGGCAAAGCCTTTTGGGCCCTAGCAATGGCCAGAACCTTGAGCAGAAAACAATGCTATGAGGCTCTCTAACAGCATCCAGATTTTTCCCTTCTTCTCTAACTCTGGGGAAAACCTATGTACTCTGTACCTCACTTCCTTGATCTCATCTGCTTCTCTCATTGTTTTACCTCTCTTCTTCAGTGAAGTGGTATCTCCCAGTGATGCTAATGGTAAATGACTTCTGAGATAGCCAGGTATGGCCCTCCAAGTAAACAGAGAGAGGTTCCATTAGAAGAGAAAAAATACTCCATTCCAAATAACGCAGCTAATCCCCTAAGGAATTATTAATGTGAGGTGTCATTAGCATCCCTGCTGGCTCAGACGGTAAAGAATTCACCTGCAATGCAAGAGACCTGGGTTCAATCCCTGGGTAGGGAAGATCCCCTGGAAGAGAGTGTGGCAACCCACTCCAGTATTCTTGCCTAGAGAATCCCATGGACAGAGGAGCCCAGCAGGCTACAGTTCATAGGGTCACAGAGAGTCGGACAGGATTGAAGTGACTAAGCAACAGCAGCAGCATAGAGAGTATAAGAAAATGCATTTAAAAGGTAGACTCATACATCTGCCTCATCTTCGTCTTAGAATTTTCAAGTTCATATACACGAAAGAACCTCCATTTCACATACATCTTGGAAGTTTAGAGTTATAAGTACCCACAGAGATCAGTTAACCCAACACACTATTATAAAGATAAGGAGAAACTTCGCTGGTAAATCCAGTGGCTAAGATTTCAATGCAGGGGCCCCAAGTTTGATCCTGGGTCAGGGAATTAGCTCTCACAAGTAAAGGTCCTGAATGCCACAACTAAGAGCCAGTACAACCAAATAAATAAGTAAATACTTTTTAAAAATTGAAGATAAGGAAACCAAACCCAAAAAACCAAAGACACTCGGGAACAGAGCTTGTAGTATTAATGGTGAAATGTACTTTCCACTACACCTCCTTGCCTCACTCCTCCACATCTACTCTGAGATACAAGAGATAACTTTTAGAGCTGTAGTAGTTTTGTGAGCTTCCTTTCCAAGCTGGGTGAGAGGCTTTACTATAACTTTGGTGATTAATTTTACTTCAGAATGAGTAAGTTTGAAATTTATTACAGGCAGGCAACAGCAGGCAGTCAGAACAATCATTAATTATTTTCAAGATCTCATTGAATTCTTCTGGCTCCTGTTGGAATTGTATTTACGTATTCAAGAGAGAAAAAGCAAATGAAACATCTCAATGTATTAAGAAACTGCGTTCACACCAACTGTGATTTTTAAAAAGGAACCTTTCCCTGTAGGTTCATTTTTTTCTGCAGTGAATGAGTATACTATAAATTCAGAAAATACATCTAAATAGGCCTATTGGGAAGAAAAATGCAGATACACGTGTGCGTGTGTCTGTGATTACATTATTTTATTAAATGATTTGAGGGGGAAAAAGCATATTTTGATTTTCCAGTTAAGTATGTGGGCACATAATTATTTCTACCTTACCACAGAGGATCTAAGTGCCTAAGAGAAACACCTTCATAGTTATTTCTAGATCCCATAATCATTGAGGAATAAAAGACCCAAATGGCACCTAAGACTACTATGGTTAAACTGAAATGAGATCCTCTTTAAAGCAGTCAGTTAATGCCTCAAATTTCCAAGTGCTAGGAGTAGCTTCCCAAACTGTTTATATTTACATTACATAATATAAATTGTATTTATATTACCTCATTTGCATAAATGATTCTATACACAAAATACTAATGAGAAGTTGAATTAGACTTCTTCAAATTGCGAAATTTGCAGCAAGACTTATAGAATAAACGAGTACAGCATTTGACATACATTTACTAAGGAAAATAAGAATTACCTACAAGGTTGGTCAAGAAGGTTCAATGAAAATCGTAAATATAAAGCATACAGTGGCATCATTAGCTCTTAATAGGAAATAAATGATCATTTTCTCATCTTCAAGTGTAGTTCAAACCAGTCCTAAACATTGGACTTTGCAAGGAATAAGTTTCTAAACAATGACTCAATAATTTAGCAAAGGGATTCATTCAAGATAAACTTGTACCTCTATATGATTGTAACTAGTACTCAGGAATTCACCTCCATTCCTAATTCAATACTTTCCAAGAACACAGGTGGAAACAGAGCTGTCCCTTCACCTCCCCTATCAGGGCTCCACTTTTCTACCCAGGTACAAATTCTAAACTCTTGTTCCACTGGCTTTTCATCTGGCTATTATTTCCCCAAGACAAAAACTAGTAATGAACTCTGCTGTTTCTCGCCTGGTGGCATTTGCATTTCATAGAAGACTGGATTATCAAAAAGCCATCTGAGGACCAAATATATCCTTTTTAAGAGTGCAAACAATTTGTGAGAAATTTTCTGAAACTTCTCTCATCTCCATTCAAAATCAGGACCAGGAGTAGAATCCTAAATGGGCCAGGGAATGGAAGGGAACAACAGTCTACTCTGAAATTCTTTGTGTGAGTCAGTGACCACTCTAAAATTGTGTTTGAGGGGTTTGATGTCTCAGTGAGTTGTATTAATATTTTAACTTCCTTCCTTACGCCTCTTCAAATCCAGCCAGGAAAACTAAACTGGCAATGAATTAATACAATGTAATATAGGCAGAAATCAAACCACAGTCCTTCCAAATAGGATTGAGAATATCAGGAGTGGCTAAAAAGTCTTGGTTCATACTCAAAATTCAGGGGGAAGAAAAGGAGAAAACACAACTTAAATGACAACCATGAGAACTCATATAATACTATTATTATTATATCATGTGTAAAAGAGCTTTGATCTGTCTTATTCCATTGATATTATCAATTATCTCTCTGTCTCACCTACCTACTTGCCAGGAGAGGTCATCTCTTTAACTGAACTGTTTGATATTGTTCATGGAGGCTTTCTTTGAAAGCAGTCAAAAATTCTACTTCAAAGCAGGATGGGTGGAAAGAGATGTTGTTGAATGAAGTCATGGGTCTTTGGTTCTGATTCCATGAAACTTTATATGACCTGAGTAAATCTGCAAGCCTTGTGTTTCAACAATCTTCACCATCTCTTTCTCTTTGCTTGCTTTTTAAATGATTTTACGTATTTCTGAGCAACACCCTGGAAATAACATAGTACCCTTGCATCATGTTTCAGTATAAGAATTTCTCCATCTTTCTTCAAAGAATCAAATCTTATAAACAGGAAGATACTTTAAGTAGTCAAGGGTGAGTTCTTCAGCAGCTTTAGTGCTCTACAAAGGGTTATCAGAAGTCATCGCTGCTCAGGCAGCCCATCACAAATTGAATCAGAGCTTCTTCAGGTATATCTATTTTATACATTGAGGTTCTAAGGAAGTTGTTGTTCCCAAAAGGTTTCATAGCTAAAATCAATTTCTTGAAAAACATACATATTCCCCATCCATATTATGTGCTCAATTTATATGAGTTCATCAAAAAAATATATCTTTTGATATGCAATGGAATGCTACTCAGCCATAAAAAGGAACGATATTGGGTCATTTGTAGAGATTTGAATGGATTTAGCGTAAAAGTCTGGACCTTCATACAGGGTGAAGTCATAAAGAGAAAAACAAATATCATATATTAACACATGTGTGTGGAATTTAGAAAAATGGTACAGATGAACCTATTTGCAGGCAGGAATAGAGATGCAGATGTAGGGAGTGGACTTGTAGACATGGGGGCAGGGGGCCACACACGATGAACTGAGAGATTGGAATTGATGTATGTGTACTGTCACATGTAAAACAGTTAGCTAGAGGGAACCTGCTGTATAGCACAGGGAGCTCAGCTCAGTGCTCTGTGTTGATCTAGAGGGGTGGGGGGGCATGTCTAAGAGGGAGGAGATATATGTATACATATGGCCGATTCACTTCATTGTACACCAGAAACTAATACAACATTGTAAAGCCATTATGCTCCAATCACTATCAACTCTTTGATGAAGCTTTCTATTTTCTTTGCTGCTCTACCATACACTAAAGCATGGCATGAGAGTTGGTATCTCCTATCCCCCACTTTAAGCTTTCGTTCCCAGGCCACTGGTTAACTTTGCCAGGCCCCCATCAGCCACCTACAGAAACAGCATACACTTTAAGAGAATCTTTAGGTCCTACAATTAAAAATTTCAAAGTTCAGATAATTGTTGGCATCAGAATTGCAGGGAATTTGTGAAAAGTGATGGGTGAATTACTATTTTTGTCACATTTATTCCCATGTCAGGGTAGAGACTTGGGCAACACGGCCTTTGTTTGGCCTAGTCGGCCTGTTTCAGCTAGGTCTGTGTGAGGTCGTGGTGTCTGATAGATGCAAAAGAAGGAGACTTTTACCAGCTCTTGACAACCACCAATGCCTAGGATCTTGGTAGTGGGGGTGGCTTAGTTGCTAAATTGTGTCTGACTCTTACAACCCCAGGGACTATGGCCCACCAGGCTCTTCTGTCCTTGGGATTCTCCAGGCAAGAATACTGGAGTGGGTTGCCATTTCCTTCTCCAAGGGATCTTCCTGAGCCAGGGATCCAACCTGGGTCTCTTGCATTGCAGGCAGTCTCTTTACCAACTGAGCCACCAGGGAAGCCCCCACTAACATCTTGGAGTACTGTTAATACTTGTATTGAAGGGAATACTGAAGACACTGCTATAAGCAGATAAATATCATACAAAAGCTTCATAAGAAATTTGAGTTGGAGGGTGTATCAGTTTGCATGGGCCACCATAACAAAATACCACAGACTGGCTGCCTTAAACAACAGAAATTTATTTTCTAACAGTTCTGGAGGCCAAAAGTGCATGATTCACGTGTCCACAAATTCAATTTTTTGGTGAGGGCTCCCTTCTTGGCTTGAAGACAGATGCACTGTCACTGTGTCCTCACCTTCCCTCTATCCACACACACAACACTCTCTCATGTTTCCTCCTCCTTTTATAAGGACACCAGTCCCACAGGATTAGGGCTGGAGGCTTATGACCTAATTATCTCATAAAGTCTCCATACACAAATACCATCATGATGGGGATTAGGACTTCAAAATATAAATTTGAGAGAAACACAATTCTCTGTCCATAACAGAGAACAATGCCTCTTAAGGATGCCTTTTGGCCTCAAATTTTATATTTTCTGTTGTCTTCTTTGAACCATCTGATTGGACATGTCACATTTATTGGAATTAGCCAAGTATACCATTTGCTGGCAAAGTCATCCTCCCCACCACTAAAACATCACTTGGCTAAACTGATCTGTGGACAATGAATCCAGAAGGAAGACTCAAAATGTAAGCAGAATTGTAAAATGAAGAAAAGAAAACCCCTCGCACAAAACCTCTTCTTCAGAGCCTATTATGATGGTGATCATTTTCTCCTTCATTCTCGTCTAAATTATTCATTCGGTTCAAGGAGGGGAGAAAGGAATGAAATAAAAAACAAACAACCCAAAATGAATCCTTTCTCCATAAAATCACTGGTGAAATCAATTCAGACAACAATGAAGGAAGAAATGGGTTGCCATTGTCTCTCCTCAGGATTCTACTATTACAAGATTGCCATGAACTTCTCTGGTGGCTCAATGGTTAAGAATCCTCCTGCCAATGCAGGGGACATTTATTCAACCCCTGGTCTGGGAAGATTCCACATGCTGTGGAGCAACTAAGCCCAAGCACCACAACTACTGAGCCCATGCTCTACAGTCCATGAGCGGCAACTACTGAAGCCTCCACACCGAGAACCTGTGCTCCACACCAAGAGAAGCCACCACAATAAGTAGGCCACACACCCTAATCAAGAGTAGCCCCTGCTCACCACAACTAGAGAAAGCCCACGAGCAGCAACAAAGACCCACCACAGACAAAAATGCATAAATTAACCAAAAAAGGACTGTCACATATTAATTTCCTCAAATTAGTCAGCTGTCACCTTAAGAAGGTAGAGTCTGGTCTTAGAAATATAAAAATGAAGCGTAGTAGTAACAAATGCTCACGCAAGGTGAGAAGGAAGGTCTACTAGAGCCTGCCCAACCCAGGGAGGGGTTTTGAATCTGGAACAGCCACGGGAGGAAAGCCTCAGTTACCAGACGAAAGAGAGCAGCCAAAAGGTTGGTATAGGAACTCAGTAGCAGGAGAGACACGAATCAAGCTATCATCACCATTTTGCCTAGGAACAATCTGGGTGCTTAATGCAGACTATGAGTAGAGCAACTCAACTTCAAGGCAAACTGGTCACCAGGGTCAGGTCAGGTAGCAAAAGTCATCAACTCCAAAAGTGAACACCTAGTAGGTGCTCAATACAGGTGTGCTAAATTGAACTGAAACTTGGGCTCACCCTGCCTGCATCCTTGATTAAGATACTTGAAGGCATTTATCTTTATTTCCTGTTGGTTGGTTATCTCTTATAACAGTTTATCTACTAATTAGCTTGTCCACATGCCTCACATATCTCAAAAATAAGGACAAATACAGATAAAACCTATACCCAAAATCCAGAGCAATTTTGTTTAACAGCAACATGCCATTAGCCTTGGCACTGCTTCCTTCCCTTTGCCTTTGAAGGGGTGATGAAGAAAAACAAAAAAACCTTGCCTTTCTGTAACACCTTGACATCACCAAGGGTTTTTCATTACTCCTCTCAGCTTATTTGTTAAAAACACAATTTCAGAACACAGAGGGGTACCAAAATCAGGGAGCCTTTATTCAACTACCCCTTGTCTGAAAGAGGTAGGCACATGGGGGGAAAAAAAGAAAGAACCTGTCATTCACAGATTCAAGCAGATGGAATTCTTCTGGGACTCGAGGTGACCCAGAACAAAACTAACCCACGGAAAGACTCTCTTTATGATCCCTCTTGTTCCTCTATTATAAGCCAACAGACAAAGCCCCGCATACCAATTCCCCAGCTGGTCCCAGTGCCAAAGTAATTTCAACACCAAAACCCACTTAGCCCTGGAGAATAAGAAACAGCACATGTACTGGAGGCTGTTTGATTAAAGCTCACAGGCTGCATCTTACAGAGCTTCTGCCCTTTAGAAAGCTCAAAGTCCCTTAGCCAAGTGTGCCTTTGATTACCTGCCCTCTGAAAAGCCTGAGATCGCCTCTTCTGCTTCATCAAAGGCTAGAAAAAAAGGCAGGGAGGAATTTCGACCCCAGTTGTATTAACACACCACCTGAAACACTTGAAGAGAACTTGAGAAGTGACCTTTGCATATTTTAGTGAAATGCACATACAACTTGCTTGCTGAGACATTTATAAATATCTATGTATTAAAATACAGGATAAAGCTATTCTCTATGTAAGTGATGTGCCACTGGCAGTATGAATAACAAAAGTAGAACTTCAGAATGACAGGGCTTCCTGAATTTTTTTCATAATTAATAGTCTCTGTATTTTAGAGCTTATTACAGTTCACTGAAAAGTTGAATGGAATGTCCAGAGTTCCCATGTACCCTCTTAACATCCCTGACCACACAAACACAATTACCTACTATTAGCATCTTACATTAGCAAGCTACATTTGTTACAACTGATGAGCCAATATTAATACATCACTATTAACTAAAATTCATAGATTTCATTAGAGTTCACGCTCTGTGTTTTACATTCTATAGGCTTTGACAAATGTATAAGGACATGTAGTCACCATTATAGTGTCATACAGAAAGTTTCTCTGATCTAAACATACACTGTGCTTCACTTATTAATCCCTCCCTTTCCTCAATCCCTGGCAAGCAATGATCTTTTTTTTGTCTCCATAGTTTTGCCTTTTTCAGAATGTCATACAGTTAGAATTATACTATATGTAGACTTTTCAGATTGGCTTCTTTCACTTAGCAATATGCAATCAACTTCCTCTGTGTCTTTTTATGGCCTAGAATTTCATTTTTTAGCACTGAATAATATTGTTTTATGGATGTGACACAATTTATCCATTAACCTACTGAAGGACATTTTGGTCGCTTCTGAGTTGCAGCAACTATGAATAAAGTTGCTATAAACATCAACATGCAGGTTTTCATGTGGATACAAATTTTCAACTCATTTGGGTAAATATTGAAGAGTGTGATTAATGGATCTTAAGGTAGGAGTATGCATAGTTTCATCAAGAAATTGCCAAACTGTCAAAGTGACTGTACCATTTTGCATTCCCACCAGCAATGAATCAGAGTTCATGTTACTCCACATTCTCACTAGCATCTGGTGTTATCAAGTATTTTAGGAATTTAGACATTGACATAGTATGGAGTAGTATGTCAGTATTATTTGAACTTACAATCCCCTGATAATATATAATGTTGGGCATCTTTTCATATGCTTATTTTGTCACATGTATATCTTCTTTGGTGAGGTATCCTGGCAGATGTTTTGCCCACTTTTTAATTGTGTTTTCTCATTATTAAAATTTTAAGATATTTGTGTATTTTCTATATATTTTTTAAAAAAATAGATATGTACTTAGCAATTTTTTCTCTCAATCTGTGCCTTTTCTTGTCTTCTCTTTGCAAAAGTTCTTAATTTTAATGAAGTCCAACTTTCCAATTTTTTCTTCAATGTACAGTACTTTTTGTATATGTATGTAGAAAATCATCGGACACAAGGTTACCTAGATTTTTTCCTCTCTTATCTTCAAGGAGTTTTATAGCTCTGCATTTTCCATTTAAGTTAACCATTCATTTTGATTTACTTTCTTTGGAACTTGTAAGGCCCAAGTCTAGTGAATGATTGTTTTGGCATATAGATGTCCTTCTTTCATCTTAGTGAATTACCTAAGCTTCCCAGGATGACACTGAAAAGGAATGGTAAGTAGGGACATCTGTGTCTTGCTCCTGATCACAGCAGGAAGCATCTAGTCTCTTGTCATTTAGGTATGATGTTAGCTGCAGGTTTTTGTAGATGTTCTTTCCTAAGTTAAGGAAATTTTCCTCTATTTCTAATTTGCTGAGTTTTCAATCGTGATATTGAATTTTGTCAAATGCTTTTTCTACATCTATTGATATGATTACATGATTTTTCCTCTTTAGCCTATTGATATGATGGATTACATTAACTGTCAGCAACAATTTTCAAACCTAATGTCCCATAAAAACGTATGTTGATAAAATCTTAGTATATCTTTAGGATAGAATATTAGGCAGCCATTAATCAGGTTGTCAAAAATACTCAGCAACAAGAGAAAAATGCTACTTATAATAAACACTGGAAGAGTGATGTACAATACCCTGGGTGTGTATATAATACACACACAATGCAAAACTCACACAGATATGTATCACCAACAAAATCACAGAAATTTGAACATGGCACTTAATAGACTTTAAAAAGGATACTTGTTTACTATATAAAAATTGAAACTAGAAAGCAGAGTGTCATTTTGTCTAATCTCAGATGGGAATGTGTGTTGGGTGACTCGCATATTTTGCCACTCCATAAATCTCTATGAATAATCATGAAAGCAGTGTGAGTGTTGATTTTAGGATCACAAATTTCCATAATTAGGGGAGATCTTCAAATATGAAATCTATAAGTAAGAATGACTTCATATAAATATAGATACATGTATACATATATAAGGACAGTTAAAATTAGATAAAAATGGGAAAGGTGATATATAGAATACTGCAAGGAAATATATTTATAGTAGTGTTTATTGCAAGTGATCTAAATTTGTATTCTTTGTATATTTAGGTTTTTCACATTTTCTTTTTTACATGATAAGAGGTTTATCATGAAGTCAACTACAATAGTAATAAACTTTCTAAACCTAAAGTTTGTTGAAAACTAGTTAATTATGGCACTACCCCACTATAAAATACTATTCATTTTTTAAAGATTACATTTAAGAAAAGTTTGATAATATAGCATATGCTATATGAAAAAGCATATGTTGAATGAAAAAGATATGAAATAAATAAATGTATACACACACACTAGGTTCTAAACTCTATCAAGAAATGGCTATCAGGACATAGGTGAAAAAGTTAGCAATATTTCTCTCTAGGGGTGGAATTATGAGCAACTATTACCCTTTTTTTCCCTCCAAATGTCTACATTTTCTAAACCTTTCAAATGAGTACCACATCTTCCTCTTAAAATAGACAAAGAATTATTTACTGTCTCTAGTACGTAAGCAAAATCTCATAGATCTAGGCCCTTTTTCAGAAACATAAGATGACCTCATAAATTTTAAATTCCTTTTCAAAGAAGCTATCTAGATTCAGGTACATTTTAGTTATAATATCCTGTTTTCCCACAATTTCTATAGTGAACAGGAATGCTTTTAAAATAAATCAAAAACCATTAAAAAAGAAAATTGTACTGGGAAATGTTACTAAATTGAACTAATCCAGGCAAGCATTTCAAAGTAACATAAATTCAAAGACGAGATTATCAATCTCTTTAACTTCATGGAAGCCAGCAGGATAAAGAGAAGAAAACCATATGTGAGCAGAGGTCGTAATCAGACTGAGAGAAGCTGATGGCAAACATTTACTTCCTTAAGTTCCAAGGCTGCTGCATATTAACATCATAAGATTCCTTACAAATAAATATTGGTTTTGAAAGTGTGTATACATTTTATTGAAACACACTGTCTATCTGGGCCTGATGAAAAGCCTGTCTGTAAGGCTATTAAATCACAAAACACATCAAAGACACCACAGCTTCTAAGCAGATGTGCAAGCTTTTGTTAAAACAAAACGTCTTTAAGCTAGGAGCATATGACCTTTTACGCTGGATTTTGTTCCCTAAGACTTCCTTGGTAAGAAATTAAATTAAAAAATAGATTTTCTTGGTTATGGCTAGAAACTTTCTTCCAAGTCCCCACGCAGACTCAAACACAGAAAAAAAAAATGAGTTGACTCAGAACTTCCTGTGCTTCTAAAATCTGACGAAAAACAAATAACATAGCATGATCCATGAAGCATTCCTTCTGGAGCTAGGTGGACATGTGCCATGAAAATCTCTCAAAACAAATTTTAAGGTGTAAAAAAAAGAAAATCAATTTATTAAGTGAAATAACATGTTTCCCCAGCTAGTACTGTTGGCATCTGTCGCACAATCTGACAATATACCTGTAGAGTCGCTGTCAAGTGTTCTCTCACTTTCAGTGTTACCTCTTGTTTATAAGAAGTACAATTATAAAGAAATATGACTATTTTAATCTAACACTATATATAGCATTTTCCTCATAATGAACGGAGAAGGCAATGGCATCCCAGTCCAGTACTCTTGCCTGGAAAATCCCATGGACGGAGGAGCCTGGTAGGCTACAGTCCACGGGGTCACTAGGAGTCGGACACGACTGAGAGACTTCACTGTCACTTTCCACTTTCATGCACTGGAGAAGGAAATGGCAACCCACTCCAGTGTTGTTGCCTAGAGAATCCCAGGGACGGGGAGCCTGCCGTCTATGGGGTCGCACAGAGTCGGACATGACTGAAGCGACTTAGCAGCAGCAGCAGCAGCATAATGAATGCCTCTGCCTTGAAAGGAATCATGTTAAGATACAACATCCATCTCTATTTGCTCAAACCCTGCTTCTAATCCTTTTAAAGACTACATTCTGACACATGAGAAAGCCCATTAAAACATTTTATAGTTCCCTCTTTATTTTCAGACTCTAGTAGGATGGCAAGACACTGCTTCAAAAGCTTTCTCCATTTTCTCAGGCAAATTTACTATCCACCATCCCAGAGGATAAAAACCGACCACTATTAAGATTATTTAAATTAGGCAAGATACCTAGAGGGGTGGGATGGGGGGCAGGGTGGGAGAGAGGCTCAAGAGGGAGAAGGTTATGTATACACATAACTGATTCATTTTGTTGTATAGAAGAAACTAACAACATTGCAAAGCAACTATATTCCAATAAAAAATAAAATTAATAAAGCAAAATATGCAAACATAAAATTGATCATCTACTTCAGTATTTTTCAATATAGGAGAGTCTCCTAAAGTTTAAAGAGTCATTTACTAAATGACATATGTGGTATAAAATTAACATATTTATGTATATAGGTTTAAGATTCATTCATATGTTTATTGAAGCACCTATCATGTGCCAAACTCTGTTTATTGATAAATGATAAAACAATATCTATGTCACTATGAAGTTTAATGACATAAACAAACAAACAAAATACAAAATGGTATATATAAAGATAAGCACAGGGAAGAAAAATAAAGCAAGAAAGGGAATAGGAGTTATCAAGAGAGGGTAGTATTTGAGATCCAATAGTGCATGACACACAGACATCTCAATGAGGCCAAAGAGCAAGTCAAATGAGTCTAGAATGTGTAGAACATTCCTTACAGAGGGAAGAACATGCTGAAATCTCTGAAGCAAAATCATGCTTAGGTTGAGGAATAGCAAAGAGGCCAGTGTGGAGAAAATGGAGGAAACAAGAGGAATAGTGATAAGAGATGAGCTGATAGAGAGGGCAGGAGCCAAGGGGGCCTTATATGCCATGGAAAAGGAGGCTGGATTTACTCAAAGTGAGATGGCAAGTCAGTGAACATGTTTGAGTTAAAGAATGACAAAACCTAATGGATGTTACCGGAAGAATAGATCATAGACCAGCCAGGATGTTATTGATATGCCCCAGGCAATGGGTGTGATGATTTGGGCAAGAGTGGCAAGTTTGAAGGCAATAAATATTAACTGGATTTGATGGGGGATTTTTTGGAAAGTGAAAGTCACTCAATCGTGTCCAACTCTTTGTGACCCCAAGGACTTGTCCGTGGAATTCTCCAGGCCAGAATAATGGAGTGGGTAGCCTTTCCCTTCTCCAGGGCATCTTCCCAACCCAGGGATCAAACCTAGGTCTCCTGCAAGTGGATTCTTTACCAGCTGAGCCACAGGGGAAGCACAGGAACACTGTAGTGAGTAGCCTATCCCTTCCCCAGGGGATCTTCCTGACCCAGGAATCAAACTGGGGTCTCCCGCATTGCAGGAGGATTCTTCAACAACTGAGCTATCAAGAACCCTTTCTGAAAGTAGTAATAATAGAATTGTGTATATCAATACACACAATGTTAACAATAGGTATCTTTGAATTTGAGTGAGAAGTGATCTTCAGTTTCTTTTTGTACCTTTCTGTGCTACTTGATGACTTTTTTCCACTGGTTTAAAAGATATTTGAGGATGAGGCAGGATGTATAATCCAAACTCAGTGGCTGAAAGTCAATTAACAAAAACACAGGGCTGAATATTTGCAGTCATGGGTAGTTTAAATAGCTACTGCTAGAATCATGTGGGGGTGCCCTGGTGATGGAGTGTGGACTTTGGGCAGTAACAGAGGCCAGACCAGAGAAAGCCCAGATCTATGGAAGACTATGCAGACTTCCTGAGCTATGGCAGACCCCTGGGGAAGAACTCAACAGTAACTATAGAAAAGAATCCTGCTAAGAGCATGAAACATTCTGGGAGCCTGGACACAAACAACAAGCAGAGGTTAAGGTCTGAAGCATGGGGAGTATCCAGGGGTAGGCAAGATCTCTTAGAGTGGTTCAGCCTTAGATGAACATAGCAGCAGTCAGAGGTCCAAGCAGACCCGTGGTGGTACAGGACAATATGGTAGAAACACAAATAATCAATCTTCACCAAACCCATGGGAAGCCAGATAACTCTCTGTCCCTAGCCAAGCCACACATTCCTTGAAGAGCAATGGTTCTTGAGTAAGAGAAAATCTATTATAGGAGAAAATGTAATTTCATTTATTGACAATCACGACCTACCCTAATGGTTCCATAGGATTCGTTGACCCTTAAAGGCACAAGGAGTTCTGTCTCATGAGCAAATGGAAATGAGTTTCCCAGAGAGATAAAGAAGGGCATTCATTTCAGGTCTTTACAAACTCACCAAAAATCATTCCCTGCTACATCATAAAGCAACCCAAGCTTACCCTGAAATCTTGATCCTAATTTCCTTTGTAACAAAGGCTTTATTCATCTCTGAATCCTCAGTATGTCCAATGTCTAGTTCATGGTAGGTGTTCCATAAGTTTTTCTTGAAAGAAGGAATAAATGAGCGAATAAACCAGGTTATCACCAGAGTTCTGCTTGGTGACTTTCTGAGGACATTGTATTTATATTATACTCTTATCATGTGCTTGTATATAAACTGTATTTTCATTTGCATGGCTTCATCAACCCAAATTTCTTGTTTAAATTCTGACTTGGAAAGTAGCCTAGAGAAATGCCAACCAATTCAACCAAATTGCTTTCTAAGTTCTTCCTACACTTTTATGCACATTGATACTAACCAGCTTGAGTCAATCCCATGCCCAGCAGTATTAACAGGGTTGACCTGAATCATCAGATATGTGTGCTGCTAGAAACATACAACTGGTTTACCCTCTGATCAGTACACTGTAGCATTTCATACTCGAAACAAGTGGGTGTGGTGGGAACTAATGGACCATTTCTTCAACGCTGGCATTATCAGAAGGTGCACTGACTGGACAGGACATCAGAGATCTAGGTCAACCCTAGCTCTATCTCTACAAAGCACTCTGAGCTCACACAAATCCCTTCCCATTTTCTGTGCTATCATTTACCAAACTATCACATGCCTAGGTAGAACCATGAGCCCGTTGAAGTCACTTCATGCTTTAAGGTTAAGGTCCATGAGGGCACGGACTGAGAGCGTAGCAACTCATGTGCACTCAAAACTTTTTGGATGAAGAAAGCAAGCATCAAAACACAATGAACTACAGGAAATGTGTCTCTCCACCAAACAGAAAGGGCCACCGTGAATGAAACACAAGGGAAAGAATCATTATATGTCGAAAACTTAAATGCAAACCCTTGTAGCTGAAATGAAATGTCTATGGGGACACAAGTGCTGTCTATCAAAATTCAGTGACACATCCACTACACACGAAAAATAGCTTCGTGACCAAAAGGTGTAATGAATTAAGGAGCAGAGTCTTCCCTCAAGCATACAGATGAGCGGATGCCACATGATTAGGATGACTAAACCTTGTGTAAAATCAGGCACTTCCTTGGTAACATTCAGTTAACACTTTCAGACATGGGGGCAACATACAGTTCACAGGAGTAATTTTTTTCTTTAAGCCTATTAAATGTTCCCTCAGGCACTTCTATTCCTGTGGAATAATTCAATCAGTCTTCAGTATTTTAAGACTTCTTTGGGGCTTCCCTGGTGGCTCAGAAGATAAAGCATCTGCCTGCAGTGCATAAGACCTGGGTCGGGAAGATCCCTTGGAGAAGGAAATGGCAACCCACTCCAGTATTCTTGCCTGGAGAATCCCATGGACAGAGAAGCCTGGTAGGCTACATTCCATGGGGTCACAAAGAGTCGGACACAACTGAGCAACTTCACTCACTTCACTATAGTCTTTGGAGTTTCCTATCATATAACCCATTTATGTCAACCTCCTTTTCCTCTATCCAAACAACTTACAAGCTACAACAATAAGCATTTGGATGAATCATCATTATCATCATAATTACAATCACAGCTCCAATTTATACAGTATCTATCATGTGTCACATTCGATTTGGAGCATTTTAGATACATCATTGTATTGCCATTTTCCAGATGAGTAAATGAAGCTCAGGAAACTTAAACAATTTGTCCAACGTCATCACAGCTCACAAGAGGCAGATGTGGGACATAAATTGCTGCCATTTTGATTGCAAAGTCTGAGCTATTAACCATCATGTTAACTATTCAACAACACTTCAGTGTGGGGCTGTTTTTTCTTTCCATAAGTATTCACTGAGTACTAAGTGCTCAGCACTGTGCCACATATGAGTGGAAATCAAACAGTGAACAAAAAAGAGCCAGTCCCTGCTGGCTGTGTTTACGCTGTATCAGAGAAGACAATGAAAGAAGCGAGAACAGTGTGATGGCTGCCATGATGGTGAGTGCAGAGGTTGTGAGAGATCACAGAGAAAACATATCTTTTAGAAGGAAATATGGGCCTTCCCTGGTGATCCAGTGACTAAGACCACACTTCCAATGCAGGGGGCCCCAGGTTCAATTCCCTGTCCATGAACTAGATCTCACCTGCTGCCACTAAGAGTTTGCAAGCCACAACTAAAGATCAAAACCTTAACAGACATTTCTCCAAAGAAGACATAAAAATGGCTAACAAACACATGAAAAGATGCTCAACATCACTCATTATCACAGAAATGCAAATCAAAACCACAATGAGGTTTCACTTTACACCAGTCAGAATGGCTGCAATCCAAAAATCTACAAGTAATAAATGCTGGAGAGGATGTGGAGAAAAGGGAACCCTCTTACACTGTTGGTGGGAATGCAAACTAGTACAGCCACTATGGAAAAACAGTGTGGAGGTTCCTTAAAAAACTGCAAATAGTCCTGCCATATGACCCAGCAATCCCACTGCTGGGCATATACACCGAGGAAACCAGAATTGAAAGAGCCACGTGTACCCCAATGTTCATCGCTGCATTGTTTACAATAGCCAGGACATGGAAGCAACCTAGATGCCCATCAACTGACGAATGGATAAGAAAGCTGTGGTATATATACACAATGGAATATTACTCAGCATTAAAAAAAAATTCATTTGAAGCAATTCTACTCAGATGGACGAAACTGGAGCCCATTATCCAGAGTGAAGTAAGCCAGAAGCAAAAACAACAATACAGTATATTAACACATATATATGGAATTTAGAAAGACAGTAATGAGAACCCAACATGGGAGACAACAAAAGGAACGCAGATGTATAGAATAGACTTGTGGACTTTGTGGATGAGGGTAAGGGTGGGATGATATGGGAGAAGGGCACTGAAGCATGTTAATGTCATGTGTCTAATCAATCGCCAGCCCAGGATTGATGCTCGGGACTGGTGCAGTGAGATTTCCCCGGGGGGAGGGAGGAGGGAGGGGGGATCCGGAGGGGAAGCATATGTAAACCCATGGTGATATCATGACAATGTATGGCAAAAACAATAATAAAATAAATAAATAAATAAATTTTAAAAAAAATGTAAAGCTTGAGAAACTGCCTGCATAAACAAAATAAAATTAACAGAAGGAATTTTATAACAAAAAAAAATACAACTGAAATGCATTTTCTGAAGGTTCAGGTCCCAACCTAATAATATCACAATATAAAATTTTCCTGTTTAGTTTCTTTTATCCTCTCACTGTGTCATCTAAAGAGTCTTAAGCAAATACATCATGAATACTTATTCGCATGATTATATTGCTTTATCATAGCATAGATTCTTAACTAATGTACTATTTCTGATTCTTTTAAGACATGTTGAAAGAAAGAGTTTAAATTCAAGTACAGATTTAAAACTTGTTTATTCCTACAAGCATATGTTTATGAAACTATAAGTTTTAGTCTAGATCAGCTTGGATGACTAAAATCAATGAAAACTTGAGTCAGTTATTAGAATTGTTCTTCAGTCCTGCTCAGTCACTAACCAACTGTATGACTGCAAGTATTTCTGGGTCTTGTTTTTCTCATTTGAAACATAAGAGAGTTGGAGGATATGATCCTTAGGATCACTCAGAACTCTAAAATGCTGTCATTCTCAGAAGTACTAGTAGGTAATTTTGTATTAATAATTTTACTATCTGTTTACACAAGTGTGAAGATGTGTTATATTTAATTTTAACATTGAATTTGTTAATTGGAAACTAGGTACTAATCATTATATATATTCTCTATTCTTTTTTGAAATTGGTTTTGTCTGTGTTGTCCTGGCTTTTGTTAAACTTTTTCCTAGAGACATTTTTTTCATCGTAAAATCATGTAACCAGTGATGTCATTATAAACCCAGATTTATGGAAGAAAATGTTGAAACAGACACTATTAACCTTTTCAATTTCTATTGGGTTTGCTGTAGGGGAAGTTTAGAGCTCAGTATTTCTGTTAAACCACATCAGTCCAGTGTTCAGTGCAAGAAGTAGAACAAAAACAAAGGAAAAGATAAATGAAGGGTAGTGTGTGCTTAGTCACTCAGTTGTGTCTGACTCTTTGCAACCCCATGGACTGTAGCCTGCCAGGCTCCTCTGTCCATGGGGATTCTCCAGGCAAGAATACTGGAGTAGGTTGCTCTGCCTTCCTCCAGCGGATCTTCCCAACCCAGGGATTGAACCCAGGTGTCCTGCATAGGAGACATTTTTTTTTTTTTTTTTACCGTATGAGACACCAGGGAATGAAGTGTAAGGACTTGCATAAAAATCATGGAGAAATGAACATAAAAGGAGCTAGAAGGCAATTTCTTGTCTCTGGTATGAAGCCTGCACTGGATTCATCTTCCCCTGCCACTGCCCAGGTATTATGCAAAATAATTGCAACATATTTTCATGATGCTCAAGGACACAAATGGATCTTGAGTTTTAATCTGATAGGGAACAACTCAAATGAGATGTGTCTGTTTTCTTTTTTCATTAAACTTTAATAAATAATGCAAACTTGGAACTTTCTATGGTACCTCTTGGGGGCTCTCAAAATCTTTTACAAATAGATGGACACAGTTTACAAAATGATATGTTTAGCTGAGGAATTGTTAAGGTTTTCCTGACTTACAGTTCCCTCTAGGAAAATCGGGCTGTATTTTCTGGGGAAAAAAAAAAGAATCCTCTATCAGTCTGTCAGTTATCATCAGTGTTATTTTTAACTCCTAAATCCAGTTTTGGTTTATTAGTAAAGCCAGAGCATCCCAATATCTCTTGTTTGTTATTGAAATAATTCAAAGAAGTATTGTGATTTATAAGGCATAACTAGAAATTACCCTTTTGGGATTCATTTCTAGATATGACCTTAAAAACTGAATAGGTAATTAATTTCTTTAACAAACATGTAATTGATTATCCATTAGTTACCATAGTTATGTTAATATCATCCACCTCAAACTTCTACAGCCTGAAATGGACCACTACATTTTTTATTAATATATATATTTTATTGAAGTATAGTTGACTTGCAATGTTTCAAGTGCACAACCAGATGATTTAGTTATATATATGCACGTATATTATTTTTAGATCATTTTACATTATAGGTCATTATAAGATTGACAACAGTTCCCTATGTTATACAGTAAACCTTTGTTGCTTGTTGCATGTCTATTTTGTGATTGGAAGTCTAGCATTCTATTCATACTAAGTCAAACAAATGGAATCAAAATGTCATAAATTTTTTAGGTAGGCAAAAATTCATAAGTCTTCTAAATGTAGATATTATAAATGCTATTTAAACATATGTATACAAAAGCTTTTCTACTATGCTTGATAAAGGCTTGAGAAAGAACATCAAAGAAAAAAGAGATAGACAAATTGGAAAACATAAACTGAATGAAATGGGAACACTGAATATGAAATATAAAAGGTGAAACAAAATAGATAAAAGTAAAAGATCATCCTGTAGTTCAGTTCTTTTTAAACATGGCTGCTCATTAGAAGCATATTCAGAGCTTGGGTGGAAAAAAGCAATACCTTGGCATTTGTATCTTTCAAAAAATACCAAGATAATTCTGATATGCATCTAGGTTCTAAAAAGTGATTACAGGTTTTTCTATTAAATGGTAATTTTGTCAATATAGAATTCTATTGTTGATGTAGAATTCTATTCTTTTTCTGTTGACCAATCATGATACCATGGTACTGAGTGATAATTACATTATCACAATAGTAAAAGATGTTTATTAGTTTTCACAATCAATAACCAGACAAAAAAAATGAAAGATAATTACAATTGCAACCCCCAATGGAAACATAATTAACCATATAATATAAAATAATTCCAATTTGTGGAGTCAAGCAGAGTGATGTGGTAAGTGGAAGTTCATACATGCAATTGCTTTCATCTGCCCAGCCAGTCTGTCTTTTGGTTGGTGCAATTAATCCATTTACAGTTAAGGTAATTATTTATATGTATGATCCTATTACCATTGTCTTAATGTCTTGGGTATATATTTTTTTTTTGTAGATCTTTTCTTTCTCTTGTGTTTCCTGCCTAAAGAAGTTCCTTTAGGATTTGTTGTAAAGCTGGTTTGATGTTGCTGAATTATCTTTACTTTTGCTTGTCTAGAAAGCTTTCGATTTCTTCATCAAATCTGAATGAGAGTTTTGCTGGGTAGAATATTCTTAGTTGTACATTCTTCGTTTCATCATTTTAAATGTATTGTGCCATTCCCTTCTGGCTTGAAGAGTTTCTGTTGAGAAATCAGCTGATAACCTGATGGGAGTTCCCTTGAATGTTTTCTGTTGTTTTTTCCCTTGTTGCTTTCAATATTTTATCTTTAATTTTTGTAAGTTACTATGCATCTTGGTGTGTTCCTCCTTGGGTTTGTTATTCCTAGGACTCTCTGTGTTTCCTGGACCTGTTGACTATTTCCTTTCCCATGATAGGGATGTTTTCAGTTATTATCTCTTCAAATATTTTCTCAGGTCCTTTCTCTCTTTCTTCTACTTCTGGGAGTTCTATAATGCAAATCTTGGTGGGTTTAATGTTGTCCCACAGGTCTCTTACGCTGTCTTCATTCTTTTTTTTTAATTGTTTTTTCTGTATTCTGTTCTGAGGCAGTAATTTACACCATTCTGTCCTCCAGGTAATTTATCCTTTCTTCTGCCTCAGTTATTCTGCTATTGTTTCCTTGTAGCGTATTATTCATCTGTTTGTTCTTTAGTTCTTCTAGGTCTTTAGTAAACATTTCTTGTGTCTTCTCCATTGTTGTGTCGAGATCCTGAATCATCCTCAGTAGCATTATTCTGAATTCTTTTTCTGGAAGGTTGCCTGTCTTCACTTCATTCAGTTGTTTTTCTGGGGGTTTATCTTGTCCATTCATCTGGGACATAACTTTCTGCTTTTTCATCCTGATTAACTTTCTGTAATGTGGTTTTGGTTTTAGTCACTGTGGGATTGTGATTCTTGTTGCTTCTTCTGTCTGCCCTCTGATGGAGGAGGCTGAGAGGCTTATGTAAGCTTCTTGGTGGGAGGGAAAGTTGGGTGTTGCTCTGGTGGGCAGGCCTTGTTCAGTATAGGTTTAATCAACTTATCTGTTTATGGGTGGGGTTGCATTTCCTCCCAGTTAGTAGTTTTGTCTGAGGTGACCTGGCCCTGAGGTCTAAGGGGCTATAAGTTAGGGTTAATGGTGAACTCCAAGAGGGCTTACGCCAAGGGGGACCTTCCAGGACTGCTGCTGCCAGTGCTCCCATCTGTGTGGTGAGCCCCTGCTGACCCCTTCTCTACAGGAGACCCTCCAACACTAGCATGTAGTTTTTGTTCGGTCTCTTGTGGGGTCATGGCACCTTTCCTCTTGGTCTTGGTGAACACAAGATTTTGTTTGCGCCGTCAAGTACCAGAGTCTGTTTCCCCCACTCCTGTGGAAGTCCTATAATCAAATCCCTCTGGCTTTCAAGGTCAGATTCCCTGGGTATTCCCAGTCTCTCTGTTGTATCCCTTGGTTGGGAAGCTTGATGGTGGGGTTGAGAACCTTGACAATAGTGGGAGAACTTCATTGGTATTATTATCCTCCAGTTGTGGGTTGCCTACACGTCGGGTATGGGATTTGATTTTATTGTGGTTGCACCCATCCTACCATCTCGCTGTGGCTTCTTCTTTGTCTTTGGAAGTGGGGTATCTTTTTATTTTGGTGGGTTCCAGTATTCTGTTGGTGGTTGTTCAACAGATAGTTACAATTTTGGCCAATGGATCAGTATTTAAGGCTCTGTTGTGTTGTGCTTAGTCACTACCTGGGATTTTTTTTTTTTGGTCTTTTCAAATAGTTTTCATTTCTCTATTTCAGTACAAGAGACACAACTGGGCCTTCTCCGTCTACCTCCAACCCTGACAATAGATCAAAGAAGTGTGTCATCCAATAGATCTTAAGTATGTAGCTTTAGCTGAGATCCCAGCTGTTCCTTATATCATCAGTACTGAGTAAATCTGAAACCTTGCTACACAATACCTTCTCATTTCCCATAAGAATGCAAGGCACTTGGGAAGGTTTCATAGCTGTTAATAAATGCAGCTTCATTCCATAAGATTTGCAGATCACATGTTAGTCTTCATACAGTGGATTCAAATGGGAAGCCCATGTCTCTCCAATAGAGACCACTGAATAGCATTTTAGGAAAAGAGGAACCAGGAGGAAAGGTAAGAAAGGAGACGAAGTTTGAAAACTTAGGTAGAAACAGAATCAGATGCTATAAGTTTTGTTGATTTAAAATAGGTGAGCATTGTGAAAAATCCAGATGCCCAAATCAAGAGGTATAGGTACCTAAATTTATAAAGAGGCTGTGCCTAAACCAAAATTAGAGTAAACTGTAGTCCTAATGATGCACTGACTGACAGTGGGGAGACTGAGTGGGAATAACAAGAAACTTAATTAGGGTAGATTATACCTAATCAAAGAATTTGGGAATAAGACCCTGACCTTTATTTAGACAGTTGGCATATTTTCAGATTATAAATTTAATAATGATCCTGTATTTTTTAAGGTTTGCCTTTATAAACCCATTTCACACTGATTTCCTCATTGGTGATTTATGCTGATCATGATTGTCTGCATAAATATTATTTATTCCCATTTGTAAATAAAGAAATGGACACAAAGAATTTAAGTGACTTGACCTAGATATAACCACCACAACTCATGTGATTCCCCTTTATTGTCTTTTCTGCCATTTATTTTCTCAATTCTCGTAATAGCCCTGTGAAGTAGATATTGGTGGTGGTGTTGTATAGTCACTAAGTCATGACTCCATGGATTGTAGCCCATCAGGCTCCCTTGTCCATGGAATTTCCCAGGCAAGAACACTGGAGTGGATTGCCATTTCCTTCTCCAGGGGAGTCTTCACAACCCAGGGATCGACTCTTGCATTGGCAGTTGGATTCTTTACCACTGAGCCACCAGGGAAGCTGTGAAGTACATAGGTATTACCTTTGTTTGATAGATGAGTTATGAGTTAAAAAAGTTGGGATAACTTATATCGCATGGTAAGTGGCAGAGTTGGTTGTTGAACCTAGTCCTCTTGGCTCCCGAGTTTGTGCTCTTGGCCACTAGGCTGTGTTGTTTTCTATTTCTACTACTACAATTTTCACATTAATACCCTGCCTCGAAGATAATTTTGTGTTTTACCTCATTAAAATTCCTGGCATTGTGAACCCTTTGAAATTCAGTCATAGCAGGGCTGCTACTGGCCAGGCTAGTGGAATCAACTCACAGATGTTGTTTTACTGTTATAGTCACCATGCAGGGAGGCAGGTATGTTTTAGCATTGCAATCCCTACCACGTAGTAGATCTCTGAAACCCCCACAGCATATTTTGCCTCTGGGATGTTTTTCAGAAGGTACATTTGGGACTAGAACTTTTTTAGGAGGCAGAGTAGATAAGAGAATGCTATGATTTGAACTTTTTCATAGCATGCCTGGGGAACTGAAATTCAGTCTATACCAAGTGGGTTCTTCTGGGTTTTTAAGATGAGAAAAAAGAGACCTTAATTAAGGGAGAGAAAAAACAGAGTAGACAAAGTTTTCCTACTTTATAATTTTGCCTGGGGATAGCCATTCACGGGAACCATTTGGTTTTGGGTGTCTCTTGCAGGATATATGAAGAGATGAAAGAAACAAGAGCCGTTGACATTGACATGACTCACAAAACATATGGCTCTAAATAATGAGACCCTTTATCTTAGAGAAGAATCTAAAGGGCATGGGAGAAACCCTCATGTAACTCACTTAAAAATGTAAAGCTGTATAATTTCCTTTCTGAGGCCATAATCTTTTGGTCTTTTTCAGATGTGCTGCCAAGAAATAAAAGCTGAGGAGTTGGTAGAAATAGCATCAATTCATTAGGAAACCTCTTGATGGTATAAGTATTTGCCATTAGCCTTCTGTTTCTTTAGGTGCTAGGGGGCCAAGGACATTAAATCATTTTTAAAAATTTAAACTCCTCTGTTCAAATGTCACTGCTTTTCTGGAAGTGACATCATCTGTTTGCTAAAATGTTACTGAGAAAACGAGTATACATCATATACACGTGTGGGGAGATTTTAAAAGTGAGGTCTGTTTACTAAGAGGCTTTGGAGTGGATGCTCATGTCCTTCCTAAGTAAACAAAGAGCCTCATCTTAGTCGTTTGAGTTAGTATTCTTAGGGCTTAACTGTCAACACTGGTGGTGGTTGTCTGTAGGCTTTCAGTTTTATATGGAGCAGGAAGCCCAGCTTTAAAACACAAATTATGAAATTCAGGGAAAATTGATATGATAGTATTTTGTTGGTGGAGGTGTTAGTATTGGGGGTGTTGTGGGGAGAAAGATGCTAGAATATAAAATACTTGAGTGCTGGTGGCCAGCTCCTGGGATTGAAGGTTAGGCATTTTTAGAACATACTTTGGGTTCAGAGAAATCTCTGGGCATCATTCATATTTATTACCTGAACGTAAGTCACATTGTCTTCTTTGTAATTATTACCTTTACACAGTAGACAAGAATATTTTCATGTTTGATACTCTTTTAGTTTCTAACTCAGCCTTTTTAATATAAAGGTGAAGTCACTTAGACCTGAAATTCTCCAAGTCCTCAATCGAGTCCTTAAAAACAGAAGACATGTTTGTAATCTACCAGTTCCTCAGTATAATGATCATACATCAGAAACAAACCATTTAGAAGAATCTTGAGAGTCTTCTTGTACAGCAAGGAGATCAAACCAGTCAATCCTAAAGGAAATCAACCCTGACTCATTGGAAAAGACCCTGATGCTGGGAAACAATGAGGGCAGGAGGAGAAGGGTGCAATAGGATGAGATGGCTGGATGGCATCACTGACTCATTGGATATGAATTTCAGCTAACTCCAGGAGATAGTTAAGGATAGGAATCCTGGCAATGCTGTAGTTCATGGGGTCACAAAGAGTTGAACACAACTTAGCGACTGAAGAACGAAAAAACAGAAGATACTTTTGCAATCTACCAGGTCCTCAGCATAGTGACTGTATTTCAGAAAGAAACCATATATGCATGGCTTATTTCTGGTCTCTTTATTCTGCTCCATTGGACTATGTCTATGCACCATAGTGTTTTGAATACTATAGCTTTGTAATATAGTTTGAAATCAGGAAGTGTGATTGCCTTCAGCTTTGTTTGTTCTCAAGATTGGTTTGGCTATTTGGTGTCTTTTGTGATTCCATACACATTTTAGGATCTTTTTTCTTTGTATGAAAATAGTATTGGAATTTTGATTGCATTTAATATAAGGATTGCTTTTGATATATAATCATTTTAACAATATTCTTCTAAACCATGAACTCGGGATATCTTTCCATTT